>JACEFZ010027934.1:260000-376583 GCA_014155875.1 Cepaea nemoralis
TAAAATAATGAGAAATACACCAGGTGGGGAAGGAAGACGCAGAAATATCATAATATGTGAGTATCATTGTAGTGTCAGTACTAAACTAATGAGAAATAGACCAGGTGGGGAAGGAAGACGCAGAAATATGTAAGTATCATTGTAGTGTCAGTACAAAGCCCATAGCACAAAGCCTGGGCTAAAATATAGAGATCATGTGTTGCCCATGCAGCATGATCCCTCTCTCGGCCTGCCTAGTTTACTCCAGAGGAAAGGCAACACCCCTACATCTGGAACAAGACAAGCTGCAGAAGCTGCCGGATCAGCAAAGCAATGCTCTAACTGTCCGCCTGTCATAGCTTCGATCCTAGACCAGTCGCCAACCAAGGCTTAGGGCCTGGTCCGCCCTGCCATGACATTTTGTCTTTAGCTTGCATTTCCTCGCACCAGGGTAAGGCTTGTACCCTCCCAATTGCGCTCTTCCGCCCGAAGCCGTTGGCACAATGTGGGGTGTCGGGTTTGGTAAGCGCCGCCCAACGTTCAGCGCTAACAGAAACCAGGTAGTACCGTCTACTGTTATACGGTAGCTCAGTCATATCTGACTAAGACCTGACACCAAATGTATGAGTATCATTGTAGTGTCAGTACTAAACTAATGAGAAATAGTCCAGGCGGGGAAGGAAGACGCAGAAATATGTGAGTATCATTGTAGTGTCAGTACTAAACTAATGAGAAATAGACCAGGTGGGGAAGGGAGACGCAGAAATGTATGAGTATCATTGTAGTGTCAGTACTAAACTAATGAGAAATAGTCCAGGCGGGGAAGGAAGACGCAGAAATATGTGAGTATCATTGTAGTGTCAGTACTAAACTAATGAGAAATAGACCAGGTGGGGAAGGGAGACGCAGTAATATATGAGTATCATTGTAGTGTCAGTACTAAACTAATGAGAAATAGACCAGGCGGGGAAGGAAGACGCAGAAATATGTGAGTATCATTGTAGTGTCAGTACTTAACTAATGAGAAATAGACCGGGCGGGGAAGGGAGACGCAGAAATATATGAGTATCATTGTAGTGTCAGTACTAAACTTATGAGAAATAAACCAGGTGGGGAAGGAAGATTCAGAAATATATGAGTATCATTGTAGTGTCAGTACTTAACTAATGAGAAATAGACCAGGCGGGGAAGGGAGATGCAGAAAAATATGAGTATCATTGTAGTGTTAGTACTTTACTAATGTACTTTACTACTTTACTAATACTTTCTTGGAAAGCATGGAGTCGGAAATTGTAACAGCAATGGACTCCTTCAGACATGTGCCGAACATGATCTCGTGATTACGAACACAATTTTCCGTCTCCCCATGAGAAATAGGACATCGTGGATGCACCCTCGCCCGAAACACTGGCACCTCATTGACTATGTCATCGTCAGGAGGAGTGACAGACAAGGCGTTCGAGTGACAAAATCCATGTGTGGTGCCGAATGTTGGACAGACCATCGTCTCATTGTCTCGAAAATGAACATCCACATCAGGCCACCACGGCGTCCTCAAGGGGCGAAAATGCAAACAAAGCTAAATGTCACCCGCCTAAACAGCAAGAAAATGCAGCAGTCGTTTGAAAATATGCTGGAAGACCGCCTCAAGCCCAATGCTGAAGCTAAACAGGATACAGAAACAGAATGGAGAGCCCTAAAGGACACAATTTACAACACTGCTATGGAAATCCTGGGTCCAGCCCCCCGAAAGCATAAAGACTGGTTTGATGAAAATTCCGAAGACGTCAACCAATTGCTGGCCGAGAAGCATCTTCTCCTCAAGGCACATTTGAATGACCCAAAGTCAACATAAAAAAAAGATGCTTTCAAGAACATTCAGAGAGTAGTGCAGCAGAAACTTCGGCACATGCGGGACTTCTGGCTGAGCAGCAAAGCTGATGAAATTCAGGGCTTTGCTGACAGACATGATATGAAAAACTTCTACGACTCACTGAAAGCGGTCTATGGTCCTTCATCACCAGGCATAGTTCCCCTCCTCAGTGCAGACGGGGGAACATTGGTCACCGATAAGAAAGAAATCCTCCAACGCTGGGCAGAGCATTTCAGCAAAATCTTAAATGCAACTTCCTTCTTCGATGATGAAACCATCAACTGCCTTCCTCAAGTTCCCACCAATGAGACACTTGATGACCTGCCAACCATAGTGGAAGTAAACAAAGCAATCCAGCAACTCTCCAGTGGCAAGGCACCTGGTCCTGACTCCATCCCAGCAGAGATATACAAGGCAGGTGGGCCTGTCCTAACAGAGCAGCTTCACCAAGTCTTCACAAACATATGGATGAACGAGACCATGCCACAAGATTTCAAGGACTCGTCAATAGTCCACCTTTACAAACGTAAAGGAAACCGCCAATCCTGTGACAACCACCGAGGCATCTCCTTGCTTTCAATTGCAGGGAAGATACTCGCCAGAATTCTTCTCAATCGCCTCACAGCCCATCTCGATCAAGGTCTTCTTCCTGAGAGTCAATGTGGCTTCAGAAAAGAACGTGGAACTGTTGACATGATTTTCGCTGCAAGGCAGCTGCAAGAGAAATGTCAGGAACAGAACTGCGAAATGTTCTCCACTTTCATTGACCTTACCAAGGCTTTTGATATAGTCAGCAGAGAAGGACTGTGGAAGATTATGGCAAAATATGGCTGTCCACGAAAGTTTGTCCAAATAGTGCGGCTATTTCATGACGGCATGCAGGCAAGAGTACAGGAAAATGTGAACCTTTAACAATGGAGTGAAGCAAGGATGTGTCCTGGCACCAAACACTGTTCAGCCTCATGTTTTCAGCCATGTTGATGAATGCCTTCGAGAACGACGACATTGGAATAGACATCAACTACCGTATGGATGGAAAGTTATTCAATCTCAGAAGGCTGAAATATATGAGTATCATTGTAGTGTCAGTACTTAACTAATGAGAAATAGACCAGGCGGGGAAGGGAGACGCAGAAATGTATGAGTATCATTGTAGTGTCAGTACTTAACTAATGAGAAATAGACCAGGCGGGGAAGGGAGACGCAGAAATATTTGAATATCATTGTAGTGTCAGCACTTAACTAATGAGAAATAGACCAGGCGGGGAAAGGGGACGCAGAAATATCATAATATGTGAGTATCATTATAGTGCTAGTACTCAACTAATGAGAAATAGAATGTCTCTAAACATGGTATCACAAAGTTGTCACATTTGGTGCAATAGTCACAAATTACTTGTTTCTCGTGGAACAGTCACATAATTTTTCAAGACCTCCAATAAGAAATTATTTCTTTGTCAAACGTCAACCCGGAATAACTTATTTCTAGACCTTTGAAAGAAAAAAAAAATGCGTGTTCTTTGCAGCATTGCAATTAACCCATGTGGTCTTACCAGGAAATTTTACGTCCAGTAGTTCGTCATTTACCAGAAAACGAAAAGGTGAAGATCAGACGTATCGCTGGATAGGCCATATATTGAGAAACAGCTAAGAACAGTATAACTGAAAAGGCCTTAGTCTGGAACTCACAGGGCAAAAGAAACAGAGGAAGGCCCGTAAATAACAGAGAAGAGAAATGTGTCTGATTAATAATGGCCGTTTCTATGTCTTATTGCTACCTGTTTCTAAGCCTTATTACTGCCTATTTCTATGTCTTATTACTGCCTACTTCTATGTCTTATTACTGCCTATTTCTATGTCTTATTACTGCCTATTTCTATGTCATATTACTGCCTATTTCTATGTCTTATTACTGCCTATTTATATGTTTTATCAGTCTATTTCTATGTCTTATTGCTGCCTGTTTCTATGTCTTACTGCTGCCTTTTTCTATGTCGTTTTACTGTCGACAACCGAAATGTCTTTCACCATTGTTTCCAACAGTTCTTATTGCGTTTTCTTTACACAAAACCAAATTACTGCCGTGGTTTCTTAATGTCCTGTAGGCTAACTGTGGTGTTTCAACAAGCTCTCAGACCTAGAGAAGGATGAAGACTGGCACTCTTACTGCAGAGTGACATGCTTCAGTTCAGAAATCAAAATACGCTTCTGTGGGACCTCCCCCTCCCCTCTCCACCTCCCCAGGACATGCTGGTGTGGTGGGAAACGAGCAGACAGACAGATTGGCTGGGTCAGCACCACTGGGTGAGGTACTGGTGCATGATAAGGCGGATGTGGTCGTGGCCCTTTGGGATCTTGTATATAGTGTAGAATCTAATCATCTAGCTCCTCTCACATAGTATCCCGTCACATAGTTATTCCCTCACATAGTATGCCCTCACATAGTATGCCCCCACACAGTATGCCCTCACATAGTATGCACTCAAATAGTATGCCCACTTAATACTTAACGGAAATATTGATAAAATATAAGGACGCCACCATGACGAAGTGGGCTGTGGGTTCGTTTCCTGGACTCTGTCATTCGATTCACGAGTGCAGTTTTCTCGGAGACTCCTGGGGGTCGTCGCTGGAGCTATGGAGTTCGTGCTCTGTGCGCAGCTTTTGGCAGATCACTTTGCGGAAAGAAGACCTAGCCAAATGGGATAACACCCAGTCCAGTTACATCGATCCTCTCATCTTTAGCCCCCCCCCTCCCCCTCGATCTTAATTGATATAATATTGATAATATGAAACAATCAAGCTAGTGTTATTCTGTCATAAAGCATAAATACACACCTGAAACAATCGTAAATCATTCACAATCCCCCTGACAATAAATGCCATGTTTATAGCAGAAAGGAATTTACCATAGAGGCTTTGCTAGCATAAATCAGACTTCACAAGTCCTTACCAACACACATTAGACTTCATTGGACTTTGTCAGTGCAAATCAGACTTCAGTGGACATTTCCAGCATAAATCAGACTTCAGTGGACATTGCCAACATAAATTCCGTGCTCTAACAACCTGGTATAACCAATCAAGCGTTTGAAATATCTCTCTAAATTACCCACACAATGTCATCCCCCATAAAGACCCGCTGTATGCGGTAATTTACAGTAATTGCAGCAGCGACTCCAAGGCCTGTTACTTATATCGCACTCTGGCACGCCCCGAATGTCTGCTTAGAGTAATTAGACGTAGACAGTCAACAGATTTTGGTCACGTTATGAGAAGAAATAAATTCGAGAACTTGATGATAACTGGCAAGATCGAGGGGAAGAGAGCAAGGGGAGGGTAGAGAAGTAAATACCTGGATGGCTTGGCCACGTGGTATGGTCGAGACAAACAGACTGAGCTGATCCACGACTCTGGTGATCGTGTGAGATGGCGAAACATGACCGTCCACACTTATCGACATGGCACATGATGAGATACATGTCTGTTTATTGAGCCCAGCTGTATGCCGTGTAAACGTTTACATAATGCATTTATCCCATATGGCTCGGTCGGTTTCCCCACAGCTGCTAGCCGAAAGCGCCACACAAAGCACGAAAGCCGTAGCTTCAGCGACGACCCACAGATGTGTCCGAGAAAACTGCACTCGTGAACAGAATGATGGAGTCGAATCCACAACCTTCGGAGTGAGAGCCACGGACACACACACACCCACATCCCTCCTCCCCCCACACACACACACACACGCACACACACATATGCGAGACGTGGTAGGCAGTGATCTACAGTAATTGCAGTAGTGGCTACAAATGCCTGTTCCTTACTTCGCACTAAAAGACTCCGGATGTCAGTTGACTAAAACCCCGTTATCTGCAGTGATGTACAGCAACTGCAGCAACCACATCAAGTCCGGTGAGATATTTGCCACTTTGATCCATCCCGGATGCACACTTGTTTACCTCACACAAACAACAACAGCAATGGGTGTAAATGTGAAATATGGTTCATTGTTCTAGACGCAATTTACTCGGTTCAGTGACTCCAACCTGTAGTTATTTACTCGGTTCAGTGAATTCGACCTGTTATTTGCTCGGTTCAGTGACATCAAGCTGTTGTTATCTGCCCTGTTCAGGGACTAGAACATATTGCTATTTGCTCGCTTCAATGACGTTATGCCGTTATGGCCTAACGTTCCCCTGCCGTTAGGGAAACCTTTTCTGAGGAAAATGCACAAAGAATACAATGGACAGACACAAAAACCAATAACCAAGTCCTACAAGAAACAAGTAAAAACTAAACGTATTAGAGAAATTAGACGTAGACAGTCATATGTTTTGGATACGTTATGAGAAGAAATACATTTGAGAACTTCGTGACAACTGGCAAGATTGAGGGGAAGAGAAAAGGCGGAAGACAGAGAAGTAAATACCTGGATGGCTTGGCGACGTGGCATGGTCAAGTGAGTTGATCCACGATTCTGGTGATCGCGTGAGATGGCGAAACATGACTGCCTACAGTTATCGGCATGGCAGATGATGAAGAGAGAAAACATTGTGTACACACAAAACAGAAAAAAAGATAAATTGTCCCTGTATCACACAAACGACAGCCGCTTCATTGATCACTTTCTGATAAAATAATATTCTAAACTGTCCTTGTAGCAGGCAACCGATTTGTCCGGTAAAATATGTTTGGGGTTAATATAACAACTGTCTGGCAGTGACAAAGTGAAGTTAACAACCATATGGGGCTCACAATGTTAATATACAACTGTGTAGGGTTAACAGAGTTAATATAACAATAGTCTGTAGCTAAAAGAGTTAATATAGCAACTGTCTGTACGAAACGTGTTAATATAACTGCTGTCTGTACAATACGTGTTAATATATTAGATAGCACCTGTCTCTTGCTAATATAGTTAATATAACTGTCTAGGGTTAATAGAGTTAATATAACAACTGTCTGGGACTAAAAGAGTTAATGTAACAGCTGTATATAACTAAAAGAGTTAATATAACAGATGTCTGTGCCTAAAAGTGTAAACATTACAACTGTCTATAACAAAAAGTGTCAATATTACAACTGTCTATAAGTAAAGTGTAAATATTACAATTGTCTATAACTAAAAGTGTCAACATTACAACTGTCTATAACTAAAAGTGTCAATATTACAACTATCTATAATTAAAGTGTCAATATTACAACTGTCTATAATTAAAAGTGTAAATATTACAACTGCCTATAATTAAAGTGTCAATATTACAACTGCCTATAACTAAAAGTGTCAATATTACGGCTGTCTATAATTAAAGTGTCAATACTACAACTGTCTATAATTAAAGTGTCAATATTACAACTGTCTATAACTAAAAGTGTCAATATTACAACTGTCTATAACTAAAAGTGTCAACATTACAACTGTCTATAACTAAAAGTGTCAATATTACAACTGTCTATAACTAAAAGTGTCAATATTACAACTGTCTATAATTAAAGTGTCAACATTACAACTGTCTATAATTAAAGTGTCAATATTATAACTGTCTATAACTAAAAGTGTGAATATTACAACTATCTATAATTAAAGTGTCAATATTACAATTGTCTATAATTAAAGTGTCAATATTACAATTGTCTATAATTAAAGTGTCAATATTACAACTGTCTATAACTAAAAGTGTCAATATTACAATTGTTTAAACTAAAAGTGTAAATATTACATTTGTCTAAATTAAAAGTGCCAATATTACAACTGTCTATAATTAAAGTGCCAATATATTACAACTGTCTATAACTAAAAGTGTCAATATTACAACTGTCTAAAACTAAAAGTGTCAATATTACAACTGTCTATAACTAAAAGTGTCAGTATTACAGCTGCCTATAATTAAAGTGTCAATATTACAACTGTCTATAATTTAAAAACAAATTAGTTGCGTGTCCTTCACAGGACGTAGCAGTCAACCCCAGCATTCTCGCTGTTCGTGATTCCTGGGCAAATTTTACGTTCAGTAGTTTGCCATTGCTTTCTGAACGACCGGCATCTATACCATTTTCGAAAAAAAACCACTGTGTTTCGAACCCGGGTATACGGGCTCACAAACCGCGTTCGCAAGCCCTTAGCCACGGCTACTGGTATGTAATTAAAGTGTTAATATTACAACTGTCTGTAACTAAAAGTGTTAACATTACAACTTGAATAACGAAGACACAAACAATAGATTGCACGATTTATTGCCTGGCATATTTCGCTGCATATCGTCAGGTACATACTGCAGAATTCACACAACATAAAGTAAATTAACTAGATAAATCCTTCAAACTGAAATATACACATGTTCACACAGTAATGTCAATTGTCTGCCATGATAATTTTAAGCTGATTAACATGTCTTTCTGTTTACACAAATCTGGCTTGCATTGATAGATCATTATTGCTCCTGCAAACTTTAACAAGCGAGTATTTTGTGTGTTAAACAACACGCGAAAGGCAATGTCTCTGTAAATCACATGGCCACTTTCGAGAATGTGCCTAGCAATTGAATGACGCGGGAAGCTTCCGGTGTGTCGGCCCCACTAGGCTCGCATCGCCTGTGTGTCGTATCTTGTCGACCCATTGAGGTATGTGTTCTGACACTCTTTTGTTCAGCTGTCTCTCTGTTCTACCGATGTAGAAGCCTGGCATCTACATGTGAATTGGTAAATACAATTGTTTTTGGCGTACAGAGGAACAGGCTCTTTTACTACTGGTGTGGGAATCGGTGTGGTTCTATACCTAATGACTGGAGTTGCAGCACAGAATGTTCGGCCTACTGCTGTAGTAAGCCGGTCTTGTAGACGTTGCATTACGTCATCCCCTCGAAAGGTTAGCTGGATGAATACCTTGAGTTTAGGGACTGTAGTTACGTCTGGTTTTGGTTTGGGCTGTTGGCAGTGGCGCTTTATAAATCCTGTGGAGTACCCATTCAGGTTTAAGACATTCTTCAGAGTTTCAAATTCCTCTGTCAGTGTGTCCTGGGTGCATATCTTTCTAGCACGGTCAAACAGGGTCCGCACTAAGCCCCGTTTGTACTGGACAGGTGTGAAGCTCTGAAAATGTAGGTATTGGCCAGTCCATGTTCCTTTGCGATACACCGATCTTTGAATTGTGCCGTCTGCTCTACGTCTCATTAGAATATCTAGGAACGGCAACGCTTCGTTGTGTTCGTGTTCCATAGATAGAGATATGTTTTTATGCGTCATGTTCATTATGGCCTGGAACGATGTTGCTTGTAGCTCGTCTGTGGTGATAATTAGTATATCGTCCACATAACGACGGTAGAAGACCAAGTTGTTGATGTCTGAGGATCTCTTTTCTTCTAAATGTGCCATGAAGATGTCCGCTAGAATAGGACCAAGAGGACTCCCCATGGCCACTCCGTCAATTTGGCGGTATGACTTAGTTAGAAAATAGAATTGTATGTTGGCGGTACATAGTAGTAGTAGCCTCTCCAGAATAGGTGTTGGTATGCCTAATTTTAGTTGTTTGTCTTTAATGCGTTCCCTTATTATTTTCACTGTCTCCTCTAATGGAACGTTGGTGAATAGAGAGGCTATATCCATGGATGCCATGTGTTTATTATTTATGTCCATAGTATCCAATAATTCCACCAGTTCGAATGTATCTCTGAGTATTTTTGGATAGAAGGACTTCTCACTGTTTCCACACAAACCACGTTTCCACAGCCATTAGCTGTTTTTCAGCTTGACTGCTCATTGTCCACGCTTCACATCCATACAAAATTATAGGTTCTGTGTAGCATCTCAACACTCTTTTTTCCTTTCAGTTGATATCTTTTTATTGGTCAGTATGTTTTTCATCTTTCAAAAGGCTACCTTCGCAATGGCAATTCTTGTTCTAATCTCTTCAAGGCATCTCCCATCAGATGTTATGACTGTGCCGAGATAACAGTATCGATTCACTTGTTTAAGAATATGTCCATCTACTCGTATATCACATTGTGGTATTTCCTTCTTCCCAGTGACGACCATAATCTGTGTATTCTTAATATTCAGTTATAACCCTAGTTGTTCACTGCGTGCAACAACCGCATCTACAAAATTTTGCAGGTTCTGTTCATTGTCTGCAATCAAGACTGTATCATCTGCATATCTAATGTTATTGATGTATCGTCCCCCAATGTTGATTCCTTCCATATCTTCTATATTCTAAATATATTTTCACTGTACAGGGAAAAAAGATCTGGAGACATTACACATCCCTGTCTCACACCTCTTTTAATAGGCTGATATTGACCTACATCTTTATCAATTCTGATGGCAGACTGTTGTTTCCAATATATGGTTTTTTACAAGTCTAAGGTCTTTTCCATCAATTTGTAGATGTGTAAGCATCCTTATCATTTCGACTGTCTCACTTTATCGAAAGCCTTTGTTTAGTCAATAAAGCAGAGATATAGATCTTTGTTTACTTCTATAGAACGCTCAATTACTGTTCTCAGTAGATACGCAGTATTTACTGTGCCCTTGCCTTCTACAGACCCACATTGTTCTTCTTCTATTTCGGGTTGTATTTTCTTCCTAACTCTTTGCATGATAATTCTCAGCAGAATCTTTGTTATGTGTCTCATTATACTAATTGGTCTATGTTGATCGCATTCCATGGCTCCTGGTTTCTTTCGGATTGCAATAAATATAGAATTACATAATTCAGTAGGTATATCTCCAGTATCGTATATTGCGTTCAGCAGTCTGGTGATCTGGTCTATTCCATATTCTTCTAAGGCAATGATCATTTCTACTGTGATGTTATCTGTACAAGGGGTTTTGCCAGTTTTCATATGATTAAGAGCATTCTGAACTTTCATCTTCAAAATTGATGGTCCTTCATTATTATTCCGATGATCATATTGTTCTTCTCTTGTATCATCATAAAGGTCTTTCATATAATCTGACCACGCATGTTGTCTGGGTTGTGATTTTTTTCACATTGTCTGGGTTGGTGATGCTTTCATGTTGTCCTTGTTGTGATGTTTTCTCTACAGGTTTCAGGTATTTCATTGTCAACAGCTCCATGCGATATGTCTGAAGAGCAATGAGAAGATAAGGTAACTGTTTCTGCGCTTAATCATTGGTTCATTGATTTATTAGAAATATAATGAGGCAAGGACGGTAACTGTCGCTGCTGTTAATAATTGGTTTACTGATTTATTAGAAATATAATGAAGCAAAGACACAACTATCGCAGATCTGAATCATTGTTTGATTGATTTATTAGAATTATAGTGAAGAAATGACGGCAACTGTCTCTGCTCTTAACCATGCTTTTATTGATTTATTTGAAATATAATGAGTCGAGGACGGTAACTGTCTCGGCTATTAATCATTGGTTCATTGATTTATTATAAATATAATGAGGCAAGGACGCTAACTGTCTCTGGTCCTAGTCATTGTTCCATTGATTTATTTGGTGTAGAATAATCAAACATGTGACAATTTATCTGGTGCAGAGGGGATAAATCCTGTCTCACACTTCTTTCTACAGGCAAGGCATGTCCTTCATCCTCCACCACCTTGTCGCCGACTCCTGCCCACGGTGATGCAACAACTACTACAACCACAACCACAACAACAACAACAACAACATCAATAGCAACGGGTACAGAAGTAACTACAACGACAGCACCTCCAAAAGTCACAAATGTGCGCTTGCCGTTAGCTGTGTATCCTCTACATTATGACGTGGAGCTACAACCCAATATGTCTGACCCTCACACCGAAAATTTTACTTTCAAGGTGGGTCTAGAAGTTAGATAACTTTCATAGTAGACATGGGATTGAGTTTACTGCATTCAAGGTGGGTTCATCGACATGGTAGACATGAGATTGAGTTTACTGCATTTAAGGTAGGTTCATCGACATCTCCAGTCAGATAGCTAATCTTCACTCGTATAGTTTACTGACATCTTCATTCAGATAGTTCATTGATATCTTAACTCAGATAGTTCATTGATATCTTGACTCAGATAGTTCATTGACATCTTCAGTTACAATGTTCATCTTCAGTCAGATAGTTCATTGATATCTTCAGTTACAATGTTCATCTTCAGTCAGATAGTTCATTGATATCTTCAGTCAGATAGTTTATTGATATCTTCAGTCAGATAGTTCATCGATATCTTCAGTCAGATAGTTTACGGGCATCTTCAGTCACATAGTTCATTGATATTTTTAGTCAGATAGACCACGGATATCTTTTAAGATAGATCACGGATATCGTCAGTCAGATAGATCACGGATATCTTCAATCAGATAGTTCACGGGCATCTTCAGTCACTTAGCTCACGGGCATCTCCAGTCACATATTTCATTGATATCTTCAATCAGATGGTTCATTGATATCTTCAGTCAAATAGTTCATAGACATCTCCAGTTAGATAGATCACTAGTTTCTTCAGTCATATAGTTCACTGTCATCTTCAGTCACACGGTCTACGCTCTCCTGTTGGCTTGTGAGCTTATGGTGGTCACTAGTTCACATATAACTACAGAAAATGACCTCATTCCCTAACAAGTTAGCCTGTTTGGCACTTTATTATTAGGTCCTTAGCTGAAAGTATGATGCCAGTTGTCACAATGACCTATCAGGGAAATCGTAGGTCATAACTGGTCTAACATTTAAGACAATTGACAAGACTCTTGGATGTTATTGATATATTCTAGTCACTATCTCAATGTAGTTTATATCAAAAGACAATGTTGATGTTAGAAGTCATAAAGAAAACAGCGAATAGAGCATCGTTTAGAGAGTTTTATTCAACTTCTTGTTTCGTGCCAGAGCTTAAAGAAGATACACGAAATACTCTCGAAACGTTGCCACAGTTACTGTGTTCATTGTGACGTCATAGGTCAGCACTGTCTTCGTAAAAGAATTTAAACAGATACAGAGCTTTAGTTAACAATGTCCATATACCATGTCTGTCTAGGTTTCGATTTTGACGTGTCTGTCTAGGTTTAGAATATGACATATGTGTCTATGTTTAAAGTATAATATGTCCATGTAATTTCAGATTATAACATGTCCACCTAGTTTCAGATTATGAAATGTCCATCTAATTCCAGATTTTAAAATTTCCCTCTAGTTTCAGATTGTGATTAGTTATAGACTTTGACATGTCCCTCTGGTTTCATATTTAGATGTGTCCATCTAATTTCAGACGTAGGGCTGTCCATCTAGTTTCAAAGTTGGACATTTCCATCTAGTTTCACATAATGACATGTTCACCAAGTTTCAAATAACTGTCCAGCTGTATTTGAGTACACCACTAGAAATCCTCTTAAGTTTCTATACCATAGCATACCATAGCATACCATAGCATACCATACCATAACATACTATACCATACCATACCATATCATACCGTACCAAAATATACCATACCATACAAAAACATACCATACCATATCATACCATGTCAATACATACCAATTCATACCATACCAAAACATACCATCCACATCATACCATACCAAAAGATACCACACCATATCATACCATACTATACTAAAACAAACCATACCATATAATATCATAGGATACGATACGATACCACACAATAACGTACCGTACCATATCAAAATATACCATACCATATCAAAATATACCATACCATATACTACCATAACCCTAACATACTATACTATAGTAAAACATACCATGCCATTACAAATTATACCATGCCATATACTACCATAACCATACTATACTATACTATACTATCTTATATATATAAAAATACTCTACCGTATCAAAATATACCATACCATATACTACAACCAAATACCTACCATACCATACCACACGACATTCCTAAACAACATGGTATTCTAATACACAGTAACAAATTCACGACAAAAATGTTTGTAGTTGTGACTAGAATACAGATATCACCAGTGACATGGGATCATATACCCCTACAGGGCAGTGTGAAGATCCTGGTCAGATGTGACAACGCAACCGACAACATCACCCTACACGTGAATGTCCTCACTGTGGACCCATCCTCCATCAGATTCCAGCCGGAGACACCCTCAGCCTCTGGAGATCCCCAGTATGTCAGCATTGGGGAAGACAAAGACAGGCAGTTTTTAATTGTCAGACTGGACAAGAACATGGAGGTGAGTACCTGATGCGTACGTCAATGGGTGAGAGTATAAGTTGTCCCATAGAGGATGTTGTTTAGGGGCGTGTAGTGTGAGTCAACCCTTATTATATCAATTAGTATGGCTAGTTCAGAGTTTGCTACAGGTCGCATCAGTGGAGCGCCTGGCCGTATGGCTAGAGCGTCGAGCTAACATTCAGGAGAACCGGGTTCGAACCTCTGTAAGGTGTGTATTTTGTTCTGTCGGAAGGGGGGGGGGGGTTAGGGGAGCAAACGGAAACCCTTAACCTGCGATTGCACTAGCCAGGTGGTCTTAATTCCTCAGGCTCAAGACTGTCCCTGTCCTACACCTCAAGGAACTATAGTGACATAAGCCTGGGTCACTGACATTGAGTTGAGTGACCGGGCAGGAGGAAGAATGGAGATGAGAGTGGGAGACAGTAAAGTGACTGACCTGGCTACGAGGAATACAATCAACCCTCAGAAATAATGGGGCGGATATGAGTGGAAATCCCCAGGGGGGGATGGGTCGAGGGAGAGTTGTGTGTTGTGTGAAGTCAGGCGACTGGAAAGGCAGTGAGAGAGGAGACCGACTGCGGGTCAGGTCGTTTAAGAGAGAGCTCCGTGTTGTGTTGTTCTGGTAGTTGGGAAGACAGGCCGGAACCCAGAGTGGGTTCTGTATTGAGTGTAGGCCAAAACCCAGAGTGGGTTCTATAGTTGAGCAGTGGCTCCAACCCAATGTGTGGGTTGTATTGTGTGAGATCCAGCCGAGGATTGTAGCTGGATTACCTGTCTTATGGATTGAGATTAGAAGCAGGCCGTGAGAAGGAATTGATGTGTGCTGGTTAAATTGTGAGGAGGATATTTATATTCTATGGATTACATTATGTTTCTGGATGTATAAACATGTTCCGTTTGTCCGTCTTATTTCTGTAATAAAGGATTATGTGCGCCAACGGAATCTTGTTTAATGCCTGGTGAATATGCACTGCGGGGGTGAGTTACATTGCAAGACAGATATCTCCATTGACACACCATGAGTATCGTTACCTAGACAACGACCATCACACAATAATATCATGAGCATATCATCGTAAGAACTTCGTGATATTATCATCCTAGAAGACGTGTGACATCTGAGGGCTACGTCCAATTAAGAACATTATAGACAGTGTTGTCATTCTGAGATGTTTGTGGGCTCTTCGCGGAGAGAGGGTGGACAGGGGAGTGTGTCCACCGTATAAACACTGAGTTTTTCTCCGTGCGGGAACTGGCTACAGCAGTTCACGTCAAGTCCACTACAGGTGAATTGGAACCAACCATATCGCTGAAGCGAGAGGGGGTGATAAAGACACGCCATACAGACTAACCGGGAGAGTCCATTACGGTGACAGGTAAATTTGATACCAGGCAGCAGTGCTGAAATTAAAGACGAGTGTTGAATCCAGAGTGGCGAGGGCAGCGTGTGTGTGTGTAGGACGTCGCTGTCGGTGATAATGACAGGATTGGGAACCAAAGATAATTGACAGGTGTGTGTGCTGGAGGCAAGCGCACTGTGTTGTTGCAAGTTGACTGGTCAAGATTATTCGACGCAGTAAATAGGACGGGTGGGTACACCAGCGTCCAGGTACTGGGGAAGTACATGTTTGGAAAACAGAGAAAAAGTGGCAGTCGCTAATTTGACGGACAGTTGACTGAAGGGGATAGTAACGGTACCCCGACCGCAGCCGGGTGGGGCTGTCAAGTGTGTGTGAAAACTGTTGGACGGAGGAATTTTTCACTGGGAGTGATAAAGAGAAATTGAGGTGACATTGTGAGTTGGGGGTGGAAGGAGGAAAGATACTCGGGAATTTCCACGACCTATGGTGGTCAAGCTGACTCATTGTGAATGAACAAAACAAGGCGTTTTGTGTGAAACCAGATTTGATTATTCGTCTTTGTTAAAAGCCCTTTGTGTTCATTACTTTATAATCAGCAAACATTTTGACAACGAATGATGACGTGTCGGCTCCGCGAACATAGTTGCATACAGTTGCCAAAAAGAACTGACTGTACAGAGTGAAAGCGTTGAACATTTATTGCCATTATTTTGGTCTTTTCTTTTGGTGAATCTATAACATATATGATACAGCAAAGCGCCATCTCCGCAACGAGAGTAACAACATATCGAAAGAACACTTTGGATAATTATTATTACCGTCAACGTTTCCGACAGTTGGAACTTTTGATCACCACGTGAATTCAGGAACCACTCAACAAAACAACAAGTCGCTTTGAAATCTAGCGTCGTAATCATTTCGGAGAATGTAACACAGACATTTCCAGCATATTGTGAAAAACTATTAACAGCAAAATAAGAAATTTTGGCGACGGATTAGTGGGCACATATTTATCGGCCAACGAGTTGGACAGTCTGTTTGCTGCTCATTGTCTTATAAATATTGTTTTCGGTTGTTAAGCTGTTACTTGTATGTGGTCCAGTGTTTGTCAAGAGTAGGGCATTTTTGTGTTGCTTCTCGAAGGCCGGGAGGCGGGGCGAAAATTTATTTTCTTACTGTGCACCATGTGTTTTCTGGGAAGAAAATCGTAAGGTCGGTTTGTTTGATTCTGCAGTGAAGCAGGGTGGTCCTAGATTATACACCGTGCCTTTTGGGTCTAACGTAAGATCTGTGTATATTTTCAGTATATATTCCTGTTCTTTCTCTCTTTCTTTTCGTTATATTTACATATAATATTTGCTGTGTTCGGATATATGTTTTTATTGTGATCTTTCGTCATTTCTGCTGTCTAGTGGTCTTGGTCAATTTATGTTTATATTTTACGCGCACTGTGGGTGTCTCTACACAAGCTTGTGGTTGTTACTGTGGTTTATTTCTGTGTCATCATCGTCTCCGTGTACTCAGCTTGTGAAGTCTAGCGTTGGATAGTCATCACTTAGTGTTATCATCCATTTGTTTGTATATGTATTTATATGTATGTTTAACAATATTTCCAGGGACTTTATGAACTTTTGGTCATAGATATATAGATATAAGGGAGTATAGGTGATACTTCCCCCCACTACCTAGTGCTTATAGAGTGACTGGGTGAGTACAGAGTGATATTGTAGCACTACGGATTTACGTACACAGGGAGTGCGGGTGTACTTAGGGAAGTGACACAAAGACTAACAGCAGAGTCTGTACATTTATAGTTGGCTGATTCACAGCAACGTGTCCACAAGTACAAGATGCCTACTTTAATGGATTATATTGAAGCAGGTGAAAGAATAGGCCTGAAGGGTAAAGAGTTACAGGAGTATGCCGAAGCAAAAGAACAACAACAGACAGAAAGAGAGGAGAGGCATAATAAACGCGAGGCAAAGCGTCTACAGGAAGAAAAGTTAGCTGAGAGAGAACAAAGACAGGCTGAAATGGAAGCCAAGCGTCTACAGGAAGAGAGACACACACACATGAGAATGGAAATTGAGAAAGAGAAGATTAAGATGGAAGCAGAAATTGCTATTAAAAAGTTAGAATTTGCATCGAAGGGTCAAAGTGAGGAAAGTAAAAGACCTTCGCAGTCGTCACAGAGATTAAAACTGCCATACTTTACGGACCGAGACAACCTTGAAGCTTATCTTGACAGATATCAGGCATCAGCGAAAGTGTTAGGCATCCCCGAAGACCAGTATGCTATTAGACTAGGGGAGCTTCTTACGGGCAAGGCACTAGACACCATGTTCAATTTACCTGTAGAAGAAAGGAACAACTACACTATCTTACGTCAACGTTTGCTGACAAAGTTCCAACTCACTGAGCATGGATATAGGACAAAGTTTAGACAGTTAGTGCCAGAGACAAATCAAGATTTCACAGACTTTGTTAACACTGTAAAGAATGCATTTAACAAATGGATGGAGCTTGCAGAAGTAGGGAAAGATTTTAATAAATTAGTAGATCTAATGTTAAGAGACAAGGTAGTATCTGCATGCAATTCTAATTTAGTAGCGTTCTTTGAGGAACGGAAGCCAAAGGACATAGACACAATGTCTCAGTTAGGGCAAAACTACATGACTGCACATCCTAACGTATCTATTGGGAAACTAATGAGTGAGGAAATAGTCTGTGCAGCGTACACTAAACAGGACCAGAATCCAGTCATCAGACCAAGGGCGAAAAGTGTGGATTCAGCACAGAAAGGTGAGCAACAAGAACTTCAAGATAATGGTTTCCGAGGAAACAATGTTGGTAGAGTAGGACGGTACCAATATAGAAGAGGGAACTTCCAGAGACGTCCAAATTATGCCGGATGTTGGAATTGTGGGAGCTGGAGACACAAGGCAGCAGAGTGTGATGCACAACCATCAGATGGACCAACGAACAACACTAAAAGGGAGATTACTTGTTTCAAATGTGGAAAGAATGGGCATATCAGCCATCAATGTAGGATGAGAGAAACAGAGCACTCAAATGCAGCGCAAGTAATTGAGACACTGAACAATGAAGATTGTAGTGGGTGCAAACCTCTTTTTGAAAAAGACAGTCAGCCAGTCCTAATATGTGGTCATACAGTAAAAGCAGGATCAGCAGTCCATGAAGGAGGAAGTTTGAAGCTACATCAGGGATTTGTCAATGATAGACCAGCGTTAACAATTAGGGATTCCGGATGTACGTCTATCGGAGTGAGGAGAAGTTTAATAGGTCCCTCGGATTATACAGGGAAAAAGATTAGATGCATAACATTCAACGGCACAGTAGAGTTCTACCCAGTAGCCATAATAACAGTAAAAACACCATATATCACTGGAAGAGTGACAGCGTGTGTTTTGGACTCACCAGTGGCTGATCTGATCATAGGAAATGTTATAGGAGTTAAAGATTGTACAGAAGAGGAAGTAGTTTATTGGGACCGAAAATATAGTGTAAGCAGTAATGAGGTAGTTACCACAAGAGAACCTAAATTAGAGAGTATAGCTGAGGTAGAAGAGGCACTTGAAGTAGACACAGGAACTCAGGACAAGGATAGTACAGCTGAGCAGATGAGAATGGATCCCAAATATAGTGCTAGTGAATCCCAGAGACAAGATACTACTCTGAACAAATGTTCCCAAGGGTGTTGGAGAGTAGAACATAGGCAGTCAAAGAAAGGTAGATGGTGTTTCGAGAGGAAGAACAATGTTCTCACTCGCAGGTGTTCGGATAGTAGAACTGCACATGGGCAAGGAGCAGTACCTTTAGCACATAGAGACCGATATACTAGAACAGCTCAGGATAGTGCATGTGCAGGGCACATAGGCATAAGGCGTATGCAGCAGAAAGAAAGGTGCCAGATATATGGGCCAAGATTGAATAAAAAGTTCAGACTAAACAGAGACGCAAGTGTAACGGTGCAATATGCAGATAGGAAAGTTGAGTCAGGTCAAAAGAGTTTTCGCGACATTACTGACCCAGGGCTAGGGATAGCAAACAGATGTTGTAATTGTAGAGGTACCATGAGTCATGGGTACATGAAAGGTAGACACAGCATCGACAGGAATCAGAGGTGGGTTAATGCAAGAACAGAACCACCTGATATAGGGCCGGTACACAAATAGTATTGTGGGGTCGTGAAGTAGTAAGAGACCTGTGGGTACATAAGTATAATGCTTTTCTATGATGTATTATTATTATGATGTGATGTATTAGTTCATGCATTGATACACAAGATAGATGGTTGTATTTATGTGTGATGAATATAGGAGTGTACTATGAGCATTTGATGTATTATGTAGGGTGGTAGCTGGAGTAAGGTGCAGCCATACTTAGGGCTACCCAGGCTATATGTCTGGGTCACATGTTTAGTAAGTTTTAGTCTCCCAATATTTGAAAACGAAGTTTTCTTTTAAGAGGGGGGTAATGACATAAGCCTGGGTCACTGACATTGAGTTGAGTGACCGGGCAGGAGGAAGAATGGAGATGAGAGTGGGAGACAGTAAAGTGACTGACCTGGCTACGAGGAATACAATCAACCCTCAGAAATAATGGGGCGGATATGAGTGGAAATCCCCAGGGGGGGGGGGGGGGGATGGGTCGAGGGAGAGTTGTGTGTTGTGTGAAGTCAGGCGACTGGAAAGGCAGTGAGAGAGGAGACCGACTGCGGGTCAGGTCGTTTAAGAGAGAGCTCCGTGTTGTGTTGTTCTGGTAGTTGGGAAGACAGGCCGGAACCCAGAGTGGGTTCTGTATTGAGTGTAGGCCAAAACCCAGAGTGGGTTCTATAGTTGAGCAGTGGCTCCAACCCAATGTGTGGGTTGTATTGTGTGAGATCCAGCCGAGGATTGTAGCTGGATTACCTGTCTTATGGATTGAGATTAGAAGCAGGCCGTGAGAAGGAATTGATGTGTGCTGGTTAAATTGTGAGGAGGATATTTATATTCTATGGATTACATTATGTTTCTGGATGTATAAACATGTTCCGTTTGTCCGTCTTATTTCTGTAATAAAGGATTATGTGCGCCAACGGAATCTTGTTTAATGCCTGGTGAATATGCACTGCGGGGGTGAGTTACATTGCAAGACAGATATCTCCATTGACACACCATGAGTATCGTTACCTAGACAACGACCATCACACAATAATATCATGAGCATATCATCGTAAGAACTTCGTGATATTATCATGTGGCTCGGTCACTTTCCCCAAACGGCCTGCCGAAAGCTTCGCAGAGAGCTCCTGCGACTTCGTAGCTCCAGCGACGACCCCCTGGAGTCTCCGAGAAAACTGCACTCGTGAACGGAACGACTGAGTCCAGGATCGAACCCACAACATTCGAGGCCGGCGGCTTAACCACCTCGATACTGATATCCCATTATGTGTTGACAAGTATATCATATCATATGTTGACCATGACTTCATCTCACATGTTGACCAAGAAGAAGAAGAAGAAGAAGAAGAAGAAGAAGAAGAAGAAGAAGAAGAAGAAGAAGAAGAAGAAGAAGAAGAAAGAGGAAGCAGAGGAGGAGAAGAAGAAGACGATACACGTAAAGTTACCCCAACACCATAATGAAATAAAATGAACTGAGTACAGCGAATGTTCTATCTACAGGTAGGAAAACAATACAGTCTGCAGATGTCATTCACCTCGCCACTAAAGAACGACCTCCACGGCCTGTACTACAGTACTTACAAGAGGGACAACCAGACCATGTAAGGATGCCTGGGTGTTGTGTGAAACACTCGTGAACACCGCACTGGTGGTCTCATGTGAATCTTTTCTACTGGAATGATATACACATGCACGTTTTACCTTCATATCATCATCATCATCATCATCATCATCATCATCATCATCATCATCATCATCATCATCATCATCATCATCATCATCATCATCATCACCACCATCATCATCATGTGTCATTTTAGCGGTACAGGCATTATATGCTCCCACAACTTTCTGTGTCCGTGATAAATTGAACTGCTGATCGACTTGTGCACCACTTTACACTCCCTTCCAGAAGTGTCCCCCTCTGTGAACCTCTGTCTACATCTCCCGATTGTCAGGAAATTCTTAATTACCCGGACTACCAGAAAAGAACAGAACCACATCAACGACGACTATACACCTCTTGGCCAGCAGGGACGGGCCATCGTTTGAAGGCTTCGGACACGGCGTAACAGTCTGAACAAGCATGGGTACACGGTTTCCCTAAACGACTCACGGCTATGCTCACGTGTGGCACATGTAGGAAGTGTGATCAAACGACAGAGTCTGTTCTTCAGCCCCCCTCCCAACTAAGCCAGCTCAAAAAGGGATGCAGGCCCAGTGAGACGGCACTGCATATTCTCCGGGATGTCTCCCAGTACAGCCAGCCAAGAATGGAACCCTGGCCCAGTGAGAAGACACTGCCTTGTCTTTTTCGTTCATTGGTTTTAAACTCGAGCGTATTCCACGCTGGACTGATGTTTGTCAGTGGGATAACTTCCCCTATTACCCGTGTCCCTTGCCATCAGGCGAGCCCACACCGACTTCCCAGGTACTTGTAATTTACGTCCCCAAGTCAAGGACGGGGAGTCAAGATTGAAGGCCAACTGACCGGTTTAGTGGTTGAACCCGCCCTCTCGACATCAGCACACCGGAAGTTTAAGAGCGACGGCTCTCATCAATTCGACCATGCTGATATCTAGGCGCTTAATTTAAAAATGTATGGACATAAAGAGAGCTTAAAAAACAACAACCGCAGACTGCATCACAGGAACTTGTCTGTTGGGGTAAACATAACAGAACCAACGATAATCATAACCATATGGACGTTGCTAAAAATAAAAACACCCAACGCCGGTACACAGAAAACCCGTGACCTGGGATGGAAGCTGTCTAGAGGAAGGAAACTTTAGACAAGTACATGCCCAAGTCGCACACTGATCTCTCAGGTGCATAACTGGGTCTTTCCGTGGACATGGGGAGAAGAGAAGGAACAAGAATCCAGGAGAGCGTGGGATTTCGCGCCTCGGCCCAAAGTCATGTAGTGACCTATGCTAGTGTTCATCAGCTGTTGTCTTGTTCCATATAAAGTGTTCCTGTCAGCTGACCACAGTGGGAGGAACCACTGTCTGAGATCTGCAAGAACCGGATGCTGCAGAAGGCGATCTTCTGTCCACGATTAACGATTACACTTTTTACGTTCGTTGTTGACTGACGGGCACCTTGCCGTCTTGACAGACGATAGTTAGCAAAATGGAGTTACACCTCTCCATAACACAAAGCCTGGGCTGAATTTATTTACAGACTATGTATTGCCCATTCAGCACAATCCCTCTCTCGGCCTGCCTAGTGTACTCCAGAGGAAAGGTAACACCAATACTTCTGGAACAAGACAAGCTGCAGAAGCTGCCGGATCAGCAAAGCAATGCTACAACTCTCCGCCTGTCGGAGCTTCAATCCTAGACCAGTTGCCAACCAAGGCTTAAGGCCTGGTCTGCCCTGCCTTGACATTTAGTCTTTAGGTTACATTTCCTCGCACTAGGATAAGGCTTGCAACCTTCCAATAGCGCTCCTCCGCCCGAATCCGTTGGCACAATGTGGGGTGTCGGGTTTGGTAAGCGCCGCCCAACATTCGGCGCTAACAGAACGCAGGTAGTACCGTCTACTGTCATACGGTAGCTCAGTCATATCTGACTAAGACCTGACATCCAACGCCCGTTGTTATTGCCTTCCATTTATGCCATTAAGCGTCGTGGGGAATGGTTTCTGAAGTTCCAGCGCCAGTGACTTGTTCCTTTCCTCCGATTTCCACCGTGATTGACGAACATACTTATTCTAGGATAAGAAGTAAAGTAGCACTCGAATAAAATAAAATGTGACATTTTACTTCTGCATTTATAACATCAGATGGAAGATGCACAATAGAGACTAAGAGAAGAATAGGGCAAGAAAAGAAAAAGCTGCTTTTCAGAAAATGAAGAATATCTGAAATAAATGCAATAATTCATTATCATTGAATGTAAGAAAGAGAGTACTGAAGTGCTTTATAGAACCTGTTTTGCTGTATTGCTGTGAATATTGGAATGTATATGAACAAATGAGGAAGAGTTTGGAAGCAATAGAGATGTGGTTCCTGAGACGAATGTTGCGAATTCCTTGGATTGCCAAAGTAAATAACAACGACTGTGTTCTGTGTTCCCAAGCAATCCAGGTATTTACTTCTCTACCTTCCCCTTGTTCTTGTTCCCTCGATCTTGTCAGTTGTCATTACATTCTCCAATGAATTTCTTCTCAAAACATGCCCAAAGATGTTGACTGTCTACTTCTAATTTCTCTAATTAGTTTACGGTTTACATTTGTTTCTTGTAGGACTTGGTCATTGGTTGTTGTGTTTTTTGTCCATAGCATCTTGTATTTTCCTCAGAAACCACATTTCCACTGCCACTAGATGTTTTTCAGCGTGATTGCTCATTGCCCACGTTTCCTACCCATACAAAAGTAGCACTATAACACTATTTTTCTCGTTGCAATTTACATCTTTTTATTGATCAGTATGTTTTCCATCTGTTATATTACCCCTGGCTTAGGGGTTAACGACATTGTTGGTAATCCCGTATATCCTCGTGGGGAAAATAGCTGCTGCGAGAATCGGCAGCTGTTCGCGCCGCGCTAATAGCTTATAGGGGTATGTGAGCCGTTCGTTCAGAAAGCAATGACAAACTACTGAACGCAAAACTTGCCTAGTACATCAACAGCAGTTGAAAATACTGGTGTCCTGTAATGGATATGCAAAAACATAAATAAAATATTACCAACATTTAAAGACAGGACATGACTAATTGATTCCATCTTGCTGTGCATAATAGATGGGAATATTCATTGCTGTTTTCCCTCGCTAAGAATGACTATCAATACTATAATTTATTTCACATGTATGGTGGATCTATATTTTGTTATTGAAGACTTTGACTACTTATTTGTAACAAATAAATCTATGTATTTGGCTATCATTTCTTCCAGATACCTGGCCAGCACACAATTTCAGCCAACAGATGCCAGGAAGGCATTCCCGTGTTTTGACGAGCCAGCAATTAAAGCAACTTTTAACATTACTCTCGTACGACCATCTGACCGTGTCTCCATTTCAAACATGCCACTTATCTCGAATGAGACGACGTTGTAAGTTGCTGGTTAATTCTCTGCCTAGTTTTATATTTGTGTTTCAGAAAGTCAATATGTGTGCCTAGCTCTCTATCTGTCCTTCAGAAAGTCAATATATGTGCCTAGTTCTCTATCTGTGTTTCAGAAAGTCAATATATGTGCCTAGTTCTCTATCTGTGTTTCAGAAAGTCAATATATGTGCCTAGTTCTCTATCTGTGTTTCAGAAAGTCAATATATGTGCCTAGTTCTCTATCTGTGTTTCAGAAAGTCAATATATGTGCCTAGTTCTCTATCTGTGTTTCAGAAAGTCAATATATGTGCCTAGTTCTCTATCTGTGTTTCAGAAAGTCAATAGATGTGCCTAGTTCTCTATCTGTCCTTCAGAAAGTCAATATATGTGCCTAGTTCTCTATATCTACTTAAGAAAGCCAATATATGTGCCTAGTTCTCTATCTGTCCTTCAGAAAGTCAATATATGTGCCTAGTTCTCTATCTGTGTTTCAGAAAGTCAATATATGTGGCTAGTTCTCTATCTGTCCTTCAGAAAGTCAATATATGTGCCTAGTTCTCTATCTGTCCTTCAGAAAGTCAATATATGTGCCTAGTTCTCTATCTGTGTTTCAGAAAGTCAATATATGTGCCTAGTTCTCTATCTGTCCTTCAGAAAGTCAATATATGTGCCTAGTTCTCTATCTGTGTTTCAGAAAGTCAATATATGTGCCTAGTTCTCTATCTGTGTTTCAGAAAGTCAATATATGTGCCTAGTTCTCTATCTGTGTTTCAGAAAGTCAATATGTGTGCCCAGCTCTCTATCTGTCCTTCAGAAAGTCAATATATGTGCCTAGTTCTCTATCTGTGTTTCAGATAGTCAATATATGTGCCTAGTTCTCTATCTGTCCTTCAGAAAGTCAATATATGTGCCTAGTTCTCTATCTGTGTTTCAGAAAGTCAATATGTGTGTCTAGTTCTCTATCTGTGTTTCAGAAAGTCAATATATGTGCCTAGTTCTCTATCTGTGTTTCAGAAAGTCAATATATGTGCCTAGTTCTCTATCTGTGTTTCAGAAAGTCAATATGTGTGCCTAGTTCTCTATCTGTCCTTCAGAAAGTCAATATATGTGCCTAGTTCTCTATATCTACTTAAGAAAGTCAATATATGTGCCTAGTTCGCAGAATGTCAGACGGGCCTGCGTGCCCAATTCTTAACCCTTTGAAAATAAAGATTTTCGTTCGTTCGTTCGGACGTTCGTTCTGTCCTTCAGAAAGTCAATATATGTGCCTAGTTCTCTATATCTAATTAAGAAAGTCAAAATATGTGCCTAGTTCTCTATCTGTCCTTCAGAAAGTCAATATGTGTGCCTAGTTCTCTGTCTGTGCCTCAGAAAGTCAATATATGTGCCTAGTTCTCTATCTGTAGGCTATGGTGCATTACATCTGTCTTAGGTATTGTCTAATCACCATGTTAACAATTGCTTTTGTGTGCCGTGTATTATTCATTATTTTCCATGCGTTTTAATGCAAATTGTTCTGTTGTCTAAAATTCGCTTGGGAGGAAAGATATAAGAACGGTAAAATGTTAGACGGGCCTGCGTGCCCAAATCTTAACCCTATGAAAATAAAGTTTGTTCGTTCGTTCGTTCTATGCTTCAGAAAGTCATAATGTGTGCCTAGGTCTCCATCTATGTTTCAGAATGCCACAATTTGTGCCTCGTTCTCCATATGTGCTTCAGAGAATCAAAATCGTTTATAATGCATTTATTGTTCTGTCTAAGATTAGCTTCATAAGTGATGTATGAATGAAACAATGTAAAAGAGCAGAGAAATAAGAAAAACAGAATCTCAAACGGACCTGCATACCCAATTCTTAACACTTTGAAAATATAGTTCGTCGCTCGTTCGTTCATTCGTTGTATATTTCAGAAAGTCAATATCTGTGCCAAGTTCTCTATCTATAAGTCAGAAAGTCAATATCTTTGCCAAGTTCTCTATCTATACGTCAGAAAGTCAAAATTTGTGCCAAGTTCTTCATCAGTGCTTTAGAAAGTCAAAATCTATAGGTAAATGGCAGAAATGTGGGCAGCGTATGAAATGCTAATCTTTCACATATACTAGAGACAAAGTAGACATGTCTTTAGTACAATAACTGCTGTTACTGCGCATATACTATGTAGAAGGTATTCCCCTGGCATATACTGCAGATGAGGTAGGAAGTATTAGTTAAGTTAGTTGCATATCCTTTACAGGACGTTGCCGTCAACACCAGCATGTTTGAGGGCTTTTTGTGATTTCTTAACAAATGTACGTTCAGTAGTTTGCCATTGCTTTCTGAACGACCGCCACTCATACCTTTGTGTGGAAACCGACGCAACGTTGTCTGCTTCCAAATCACCCGCGGTATGCGGGATTACGAATTGCATTTTTAACCCCATCGTCCCAGCGCCGGTGGAATTATTAGACCATCAAATATTTCAGACCATGCATAACGAGGTGAGATATGCAGCTCCCTTCTATGCGGCCTTTCGTCGCATACAGGCTAGAGACACATCTAATGTACGTTTTATGAGACTTGGTTGACTCCAAAACCAAACTGGTTGAAATAACAAAAAGATATATATAAAATATATATATATATATATATATATATATATATATATATATATATATATATATATATATATATATATATATATATATATATATATATATATATATATATATTTCAAAGATTCAAGCATCATAACACTGTACAAGAACAAGGGCGATCGGAGCGACTGCAACAACTATAGGGGTATCTCACTTCTGTGTATTGTTGGAAAAGTATTTGCCAGAATTGTTCTGCGCAGACTTCAAGTCCTAGGAGATCAAGTCTACCCCGAATCACAGTGTGGCTTTCGACAGAAACCGGTCTACCACTGATATGATATTCTCATTGCGACAAATGCAAGAAAAATGCCGTGAACAGAATCAACCACTGTTTATTGCCTTCATCGACCTCACAAAGGCATTTGATTTGGTCAGTCGTGAGGGTCTGTTCAAGGCACTAAGAAGATTGGCTGCCCACCAACTCTTCTGTCCATTGTGGAATCGTTCCACACAGGCATGAAGGGTATAATCAAGTTTGATGGTGCAACTTCTGAAGAATTTGAAATCAAGAGTGGAGTTAAGCAAGGTTGTGTACTAGCTCCCACCCTCTTTGGAATATACTTTTCACTTCTACTGAAATATGCATTTCATGATCAGGATGGTGGTATATACATTCACTCACGCTCAGATGGCGGCCTCTACAATGCTCAGAGATTGAAGGCTAAGACCAAAATTAGGAGGGTACTGATCAGAGAGTTGCTTTTTGCAGATGATGCTGCAGTTACGACCCACTCTGAGGAAGAATTGCAATGTCTACTATCTGCATTCTCCAATGCTTGTTCTGAATTTGGTTTAACAATTAGCAAAAAGAAGACACAGATTATGTCACAAGGTGCACATGGGGTACCATCAATCTTTATTGACGACGCCGAACTAGAGATAGTAGACCATTTTACATATCTAGGATCAGTGGTAAATAGCAAATTATCCCTAGATCAGGAAATCAACATCCGGATTGGTAAGGCAGCAACAACAATGAACAGGTTAAGAAAAAGAGTCTGGGAGAACAGGAAGCTTACTGCCAAAACAAAAGTCCTTGTCTATCAAGCCTGTGTCCTTAGTACTCTTCTCTATGGCAGTGAAACCTGGACAACTTACTCACACCAAGAGAACAATTTAAACAGCTTTCATATGCGGTGTCTGCGAAGAATTCTTGGTATTAAGTGGCAAGACAAAATCACAAATACTGAAGTATTGGAAAGATCAGGTTGTGTGACAGTTTATTCCATGCTCAGTCTTCGTAGACTTAGATGGATAGGACATCTTAGGAGGATGGATGATGGTAGAATACCAAAGGATATCTTTTTTGGTGAATTACAGATGGGTAAGAGATCTCAGGGTCGGCCTCTACTACGATACAAAGATGTGTGTAAGCGGGACATGATTGATACAGGCATTGATAATGCACATTGGGAGCAAGTCGCCGCTGAACGTGTTGCATGGAGGGCAAATATCAGAAATGGAATAAAGTCAAAGGAGAAAATTATTGCAGAAAAGTCACACACCAAGCGTTTGAGACGTAAGATGGTGCATGATGGTGGAAATGACCACGTGTTCACATGCACCCACTGTGAACGGACATTTACAGCGCAAATTGGCCTTATCAGTCACACTCGCTACCGCCATAGTTAAAAGTTATTATGCCTTTTTAAAGCACAAAACTATCGTCTGTCAAGACGGCAAGGTGCCAATGTGTGTATATATATATATATATATATATATATATATATATATATATATAAAGACCTATAGATAAAGAGAATACACGTTTCTTCACAAAATAAGCACATACACACAGGTTAACGTTTTGTAATGTTCTGAAATGTGTGAAATAATTTCAGAGTAATATACAAACTTGTAGCTTCTAAACATGAAGACACAATGAATATGTTTGACAGCTTAATACCTGGCATATTTCGCCGCGCCTCGTCAGGTGAATACTACAGAAGCTACTCAGTATAAAACAAAACGAAACAGCGGATCTCTTTTGTCAATATATACAACATACTGTAATTGACACTCATTTAAAACTGATTATCACGTCTTTTTGTGTGCACAATAATGGATTGGCTATACGGATCACAACTACGTCAGCAAATCGTCACATTCCTACATTTTGTAAGGTAAGCAAAACTGGTGGGGATGACTGCGAAGATACCACTATATTGATCATATATTTATTATCTCCTATCTATCCCCTTATGGAAAGTTCTGTTCCCTTGGGACTCTAGAGAGGTGCATTCTTCCTTCTTAAGGTTAATTATCTCTAGACAGTGACAAGTAACGATGGAAGTTATCAACAGTAAATATCAATTTAAGTGAGGCTCTTGCTCAAACAAAACTGAAAAACACATTACAGAAACAAGTACAGCAGGAAATAGGTGGCTGTTGTAAGATAGCTCTGAAGAATGATCTGATATGTCCTAGTGGAATTGTTCATCACGGACAATAGAGAAGTCTATCAGTATTTGGTCCGTTATGGTTATTTCTCGTTAAGCAATTCTCGTTAAGCGCTCGAAACACAGCTGCGGAAGATTACATTGTCTTGGTCCTCACAGAGCAGTTAAACTATCAGTGTTTGGTCCGTTATGGGTCAGGAGGACATATTCTGGCCACCTTGTTTGTTTGGCGGCTTCCTCCACGATGAAAAGTGGAAACCTTCGAAATGGAGGTCAAGTCCTTGACTGGTTTCAGAAAACTCAGAAGCCAAACTGGACTGCTTTCTTGGCATTCAAAAGAATAATGTCTGTCTGAGGAAAGGCACTGTAATATACTCTTATTTAAAAATCCAGGAGTCGGCTTCCCCCAATCATACATATAGATATAGAAAACTCTATGAAAGAGTACAAGCAGGTACACAATCCTTTCTGTATTACATTTATTAATGGTTAGAAAGGTTGGTAGCTCTGGACTGAAGGTGATTTCTTATCTGTTAGACTAAGATTATCTCTTCCTTAACATTGGTGAACATGAACATCATTTGGAAAGTCGACCTGCATTGATCACTAGGACTAATACACCAGGTTAGAGTATATTATATATATATATATATATATATATATATATATATATTTCCATTGGCAACTTGCCGTCTTGACAGACGATAGTTTGTGCTCTAAAAAGGCATAATAACTTTTAACTATGGCGGTAGCGAGTGTGACTGATAAGGCCAATTTGCGCTGTAAATGTCCGTTCACAGTGGGTGCATGTGAACACGTGGTCATTTCCACCATCATGCACCATCTTACGTCTCAAACGCTTGGTGTGTGACTTTTCTGCAATAATTTTCTCCTTTGACTTTATTCCATTTCTGATATTTGCCCTCCATGCAACACGTTCAGCGGCGACTTGCTCCCAATGTGCATTATCAATGCCTGTATCAATCATGTCGCGCTTACACACATCTTTGCATCGTAGTAGAGGCCGACCCTGAGATCTCTTACCCATCTGTAATTCACCAAAAAAGATATCCTTTGGTATTCTACCATCATCCATCCTCCTAAGATGTCCTATCCATCTAAGTCTACGAAGACTGAGCATGGAATAAACTGTCACACAACCTGATCTTTCCAATACTTCAGTATTTGTGATTTTGTCTTGCCACTTAATACCAAGAATTCTTCGCAGACACCGCATATGAAAGCTGTTTAAATTGTTCTCTTGGTGTGAGTAAGTTGTCCAGGTTTCACTGCCATAGAGAAGAGTATATATATATATATATACATGGATCACTTAATGAAGAGCAAGTAACTTTGAAGATCTCCATCACGGCACTGAATTATGATACTTAATTACTTCCTTCTTTCTCTCTAGCTATCCCATGTATGGATTCAGATTAAATAGTTCAGTATAAGGAATGGCATGAAGTAGGTTATTATGCATAAAGGAAATGCCTGCCAATGGATTCCTTTAATTATATTGTTAAAACAATAGTACATTAATTACAAAAACACCGGGTTTTACCGGATTAATTTGCCCAGCAGAAATCTGGGTGATGTGTATAGCCGTGGGCGGGGTATATCTGAACGGCCAATTTAGCACACATCTGAGAACTTTCTCTGAATCACGACTTATGTAATAAAAAGCACAATTACCTTCTTATGAAGAATAAACACATTGTCTTTGAAATCAGCTGTAGATCACCATCTGTTAATTGAGCATAGCACATTACATACGGTTGTTCCAAAAGCTTGTGTCTTCATCTTCGAAGAGATTGACTAATGTGCTCTCTAAACGGAGAATGATCTTAAGGTTGAGAAGGTTGCTTTTGCCCGCATGGTAGGATAGAAATTCGAAACATAGAATACAGGACTCCGGAGAAACAGTGACTTAATTTTATGGGATATGTGTCTTGCTGGGGTTTTGTAGAATTAATACCAGAAAAGCACGAAGAATGTACCCTCGCAGATTTTCCGATTCTCCATTTTCCCTTCTCCTAATTCTCGACGTGGATGGTAACAAGATTGGAGACGGGTTGGCAACTGATAACTTGCTTGGGGTTTGTTAGACTTTGTCAATCCTGTGACCAGATGGCGTGATATTACGGAAGTGATAACTTTACTGTCTATACATTTTACTCATCATCATCATCATCATCATCATCATCATCATATACCATGCCGATAAGCGTGTGCGGTCATGGTTAGCCATCTCACACGATCACCAGGGGGTTTTGTTGCTTATAGGCAAGGCATACGATAATGATGATGATATTTCAGCTTGAAGCATTCAATGTTTTACAGTGTCTGATGTTGTTTGGCTTCTGCAGTATGCTCCTGGATAGATGCAGGGAGATATACGAGACAATAGATGGTGCAATCAACTGATTGCTCCATCACTGTTCAAATTCACGAAGAGAAACGATTGTTTGTATGTTATTGGTTATTTTGATCTCTTTTAGCGTAGACAATGGTGTCACCTATGTCAAGGACGTTTACCAAACAACTCCAAAAATGTCGACCTACCTACTGGCCTTCATAGTCTGTGATTTTACCTACACATGGAATATAACCAAATATAACGTCACTGTAAGTATTTGTTTTTTTATAGCTTTCACTACACATTGATTGATTGATTGATTGATTGATTGACTGATTGATTGATTGATTCAGTAGCATGTCCTTTGCAGAACTTCGCTCCCATGACAACCTTCCGGAAAACTGCTCGATCATAAGCAAGATGTCCCGCGTCCGATACACCCATCTGGAGATCATCCGCCACATCCTGCACCCATCTTCTCTTTGGCCTTTGGCCTTCCTCTTCCTCTCTTCCTAGGCATATACCCTGCTTTATTGTTCTCTCCAAACTTTCATGACGATTCAAGTGACCAACATATGTCAATTTTCTTTGTATTGTCGTATTTAATAGCCAACCTTCTTCAATATTCAGCTCTTGAAGTATGGATGCATTTGTAATCTAATGTAAAGTGACTGTAAGTATTTGTTATTTTAACTAGGCATACAGTGTAACTAAATATAACTTGATTTTAAGCATTTGTTATTTAACTTGTAACTACACATAGTGTAATCAAATATAACGTGATTATAAATGTTTGTTATTTTAAATACACACATAATGTAATAAAATATTACGTTGACTGTAAGTAATTATTTTTGATTTTTTAACTACGCACAGAGTGAAACGGACGCAGTTCGTAATCACGCATACCCGCGTTCGAAACACAGCTGCGGGCGATTTGGCAACAGTCCGCTTTGTGTTGGTATTTTACGAAATGGTATGGCTGCCGGTCGTACAGAAAGCAATGGCAAACTACTGAACGTAAACTTGCCAAGAGATCACACCAGCAAACATTGCTGGTATTGACTGCGACGTCCTGTAAATGATATGCAACTAACTAACAGAGTGTAATGAAAATGCTGAGACGGTGAAAATGCTGAGATAGAGAAAATGCAGGGACAGTGAAAGCTGTTGAAAGGCGGAAATAAATAGAAACGCATCCCCATCTTCATAGATGCGAAGTGATTTGTCTTAATAACGAAGAGGATGTATAAAGCGGAAGTACCAGACCTAAGAGCTTGGTACTACTTGCTTTCTGTTAGCAACAAATGTTGGGCGGCGCTCACCAAACACGACACCCCACGTTGTGCCAACGGCTTCGGGCGGAAGTTGGCAATTTCGAGGGTACAAGACAATGTGAGGAAATGCAACCTATAGACTAAATGTCATAGCAGGACAGACCAGGCCATCATCCTTGGTTGGCAGCTGGTCCAGGATTGAAGCTCCAACAGGCGGACAATTAGAGTATTGCTTTGCTGATCCGGCAGCTTCTGCGGTTTGTCTTTTCTCAGATGTATTTGTGTTACCTTTCCTCTGGAGTCAAATAGGCAGGCGAAGAGAGGGATATTGCCGCATGGGCAACACATGGTCTCTAGAATTCAGCCCAGGCTTTGTAAAATGGAGAGGTATAACTTCATTACCGATCCCCGCCGTGGGATTTAGTCACTATGCTGTTTTGTAAGCGTAATGTAACAAACTATCGCTTGTCAAGACGGCCAGGTGCCAGTAACTTCAGTGATTCATTGCCGACGGATGTTATATCGCCAAATGTGACCTCCCATTTGGACAGAAGGACGATATATCGCCATACTAGTGCCATTATGGTATTTGTTTCGTTTCGTGGTATCTTCTGCAATTTCAATGCTCAGTGAACGGAAATTTGCATTATAATAATGCTCATTTGATAGCGTGCCATATTTGGTCCAAATCTACTGTATGTTTGAGACTGAACCAGTCAAGAATGTTCCAGTTGCTACTGGCTGTGTTCTCTTTGTTTCATTGTTTAAATTCCAGAGAATTCCTCCACCTCTCTATTGTGTTCTTGTTTGCCGATCCGACTATATACCTATGGGGCCATGTTACATTGGGTCATGAGGACCTTACCAGTCCTTGTGAGGACAAAATGAGTTCAAGACCTGTCCTTGTGAGGACCATACCAGTCCTTATAAGGACTAAAGGTGTTCAAGATCAGTCCTTTAAAAGAAAACAACAAACAACTGGGATCTACTGAATCTGAAGGTGCTCCTAGGGACCTGTGCTCATTAGGACCAATTCACTGCAATAAAGGAAATGCCAGTCAGCATGAACCCCATAAGACCCAACCGAACCCTAAGAGCAGAGAGGAGTAAATATAATGAGTCCTGTTTAGGACTAACTCGAAAGAGAACAAAGAAAGGAAAGAATATCAAAATTCACACAAAAAACGGACTTCAATTATAACCGACGCTGCAGAAGCAGGTTTAATGTGATCGAATTTGTATTTGTTTTGTTTTCATAATAATTGAATTGAATTGAATACATTTGTCATGTCTTCCTATGTGATGTAGGGTTGTTTTTGTGTTTGTTTTATTCTGGGTGTTCCAGTTCTCGATATCACACCAATCAATGTTGTGAAGTTATTTCTCCTGCTGCTCCAACTAGAATGGCCATGAAACTAAACACCGAATTTCATATTTTCCTGTAGTACCGGGCATGGGCGACCCCTCAATCTGTGGACCAGACCCCATACTCGCTGGATGTTGGCGTGAAGGTCATCGAATATTTCGAAGATTACTTTAATGTAACCTACCCTCTACCCAAGCAAGGTAAGACACTACTATTTTAATATCGTCAATTTACAATCAAAAATTTTAAGACAATTTAATTAATCAAAATTTTAGTATCTCAAAATCTAGAAATACCAGAATTACGAGGGTAAGTTAATAAGTAAGTCACAAATGGCTGTAGAAACACAACTAACAATCATAACGACTTGAAACCAGTTTATTTGTATACAATCATTGTCCCTTTATTTCTCAACATAATTTCCACCAACATTGATGCACTTATCCAATAGTTTTATCAGTCCTCCCAAACCGCTGCATAGAACTGCGTGCTCTGTTTTCTAAACCACGTTTTCACTTCACATTCAACTTCGTCGTCATTCGAGAAATGTCTCCCGCGAAGGTGGGTTTTCAGGGGACTTAGTCCCTAGCAATTTCCCATAAAGCCGTGCACAGTTGGGTAGAAAAAGTTAGGAGGGCGAGTCAATAAGTAAGTCACACAGTTCTGTGGGATGGAAGGTAAATGAAAACAGGGCACGCAGATTTATGCAGCCGGTTTGGAAGGACTGATAAAACGATGGGATATTAGAAATTATGTTGAGAAATAAAGGGACAATGATTGTATAAAAATAAACTGGTTTCAAATTGTTATCATAGTTAGTTATTTTTCTACAGCCATTTGTGACTTACGTATTTAACTACCTTCGTAGAATATCAAAATCTTAGAAAATCAAAATATTATCATCAAACGGCCTTGAGATAATTGAACTAGGATAAGAAGTAAATCCAATTATTGATCTGCGACCAAAAATAGTAGAGTGCAGCAATAGAGATTAGACGAAAGACTAGACAATATAACAGTTGCCAGCAATAGAGATTAGACGAAAGACTAGACAATATAATAGTTGCCGGCTATATTGTAAGGCGGCATGGTTGAATACCGGTGTGGCCACAGTAGTTTCCGTATTGTCTAGTCTGTACTATAATCTCTACTGATTTCCCCTGCTTCAATGAGTGCCCAACAATACCTGAAAATGTATTTCTGTTATACCAGAAATTAAGCACTTGCGAGCTTGTCCTTGGTGCAGTCACATCTACATTTCATCATCATCATAATTTGATGTTATCCCATTATTCGGGTCTCATAGACGCACACGTCAGACACATGGCTATTGGTTATTCCTACAGCAGTGCAATCAAAGGTACAGACAAATGAAAATTATAGGATACATCAACAGAAGAAGTGGGACACAGAAACTAGCCCTGTGTGGGGAACATACATGGCAAGAAATGCATTGGGAGGCAGATAAACTGTGAAGAGGAAAGAGTAAACAGCTGGTTAACAAATAATACGAATAGTCAGTGACACTAGCTTCATGAACATATCAGATGGTATAGGGAGCAGGTGCGCCCTGATCGCCTATATGTGCTTTAGATCAGACATCGGAAGGAGAAGAAGAAGAATAAGAGGAAGATGATTATGTTTTGATGAAGACGATAATAATAATAATAATAATAATAATAATAATAATAATAATAATAATAATAAGAAGAAGAAGAAGAAGAAGAAGAAGAAGAAGAAGAAGAGAAGAAGAGGAAGAACGAGAATTAGAAGAGCAAGAAGGAGGAGAAGAGAAAGAAGAAGAGGTGTTGCAATAGCAGCAGCAGCAGTAGTAGTAGTAGTAGTAGTAGTAGTAGTAGTAGTAGTAGTAGTAGTAGTAGTAGTAGTAGTAGTAGTAGTAGTAGCAGTAGTAGTAATAGTAGTAGTAGCAATAGAAGAAGAAGAAGAAGAAGAAGGAGAAACAGAAGAGTAGTAGTAGTAGTAGTAGTAGTAGTAGTAGTAGTAGTAGTAGTAGTAGTAGTAGTAGTAGTAGTAGTAGTAGTAGTAGTAGTAGTAGTAGTAGTAGTAGTAGTAGTAGTTGTTGTAGTAGTAGTATTTGTAGTAGTAATAGTAGTAGTGGTAGAATATAAAGGAGGAGGAGAAGAAGAAGAAGTAGAAGTAGAAGAAGAACAAGAAGAAGAAAACGGCAGGGAATTATCTATACTCTATGCAAGAGTGGTAACTAATGAGGATTCTAGAAGTGAGAATGCGTTTAAATAACGAAAGACAAATCTAGCGAGAGAGAGAGAGAGAGAGAGAGAGAGAGAGAGAGAGAGAGAGAGAGAGAGAGAGAGAGAGAGAGAGAAAGAAGAGAGAGAGAGAGAGAGAGAGAGAAAGAGAGAGAGAGAGAGAAGAGAGAGAGAGAAGAGAGTGAGAGAGAGAGAGAGAGAGAGAGAGAGAGAGATAGAGAAAGAGTCGTGTGCGCATGTACAATAGCGATTACAAAATGACTGCCCCACTGTCGACGTGTACTGTGGAAGAATAACGAGGCGTTATTCATGTTTGATGTGATCAGAGGGTGATCATAAGAATTATGGTTAGTATATTGAGACAGTTGTTTGAGTCAGGGAAGAGTGTATGAATGTGTAGAAGGGTCGATACACCAGAATGGGGGGGGGGGAAGAGTGGGGGGGGGGGGGGGGGGTCTCTGAAAAGAAGTATTGTTGCTGCACGACAACGCCCACCCTCATACGGCTTCGCATACAGTGGATACACTACACGCTCTGACATATGAGGTCTTAAAACATTCCAGATACTGTCCAGACTTGGCGTCACTTGTTTGTGCACCCAACAGACATTTGCGGGGTCAAAGATTTGCGAATGACAACGAGGTAATGGAAGCAGGGTTAAAATTGATGTAAGGCCACATCCAAAACGTTTTCCTAGAAGGCATCAACAAGCTAGTGGTCAGGTGGACCCAGTGTGTTGCTAGACAGGGAGACTATGTTGATAGACATCAAACACATTTCTAGCTAGAACTACTATAAAAATTGTATCCCTTAAACCCCTGTTACTTAATGACACCCTCTCATGAGTCTGTACACTGTGTATATTGATCTCCATCACTTGATCTCAATCACTTGAACTCCATGTCTCGATCTCCTTCACTTGAACTCTATCATTTACTCTGTTGAATTCTATCACTTGAACTCCATCACTGGAACTCTATTTCAGATATGATCGCTATTCCCGACTTTGCTGCCGGCGCCATGGAGAACTGGGGTCTGATCACGTACAGGTAGGTTCTCGTTGTTCTCGTCGTCGTTGCTGACAACATGTCAGTATAGTGCCATGACAGGTGATGGCTGTGATGTGTCAGGTGTTAGGTCTTCACTTATTAAAGGCTATGGTAGAATACCATTGTCATACCTCTACAGTGTCAGTAGATGTTAATAACATGATCACATGTTTACAATGTCTTAGCTAACTATACGAGTTTCACATGTTTAATGCATCACTAACCAACTATAGAACAAATATATGTTTTAGGTATCACTAACCAACTATAAAACAATAACATGTTTAAGGTATCACTAACCAACTATAAAACAATCACATGTTTAAGGTATCACTAACCAACTATAAAACAATCACATGTTTAAGGTATCACTAACCAACTATACAACAATCACATGTTTAAGGTATCACTAACCAACTATAAAACAATCACATGTATTACGTATCACTAACCAACTATAAAACAATCACATGTTTAAGGTATCACTAACCAACTATACAACAATCACATGTTTAAAGTATTACTAACCAACTATAAAACAATCACATGTTTAAGATATCACTAACCAACTATAAAACAATCACATATATGAACTGTGCCTGTCCCAGAGAAACCGCCATGCTGTATAAAGAAGGCGTCTCAAACGAAGCCAACAGGGAAAGAGTGGCCGTTGTCGTCTCCCATGAGCTGGCACATCAGGTAATCTTCGTCTACTCCCACATGTTCTTCCTCTTCGACTTCTTCTTGTTCTTCTTGTTTTGTTGTTCTTGTTGTTCTTCTGTTGTTCTTGTTGTTCTTTTTCTTATTTGTGCTGTTGTTGCTTTTGCTCTACTTCTTGTTCTTCTGAATTTTCCTCTTCTTTTTGTTCTTGTTCTTCTGAATTTTCTTCTTCTTGTTCTTCTTCTTTGTGTTCTTCTTGTTTTTTCTTTTTCTTGTTGGTGTTGTTGGTGTTGTTGGTGTTGTTGTTGTTGTTGTTGTTGTTGTTGTTGTTGTTGTTGTTGTTGTTGTTGTTCTTCTTCTTCTTCTTCTTCTTCTTCTTCTTCTTCTTCTTCTTCTTCCTCTTCTTCTTCTTCTTCTTCTTCTTCTTCTTCTTCTTCTTCTTCTTCTTCTTCTTCTTCTTCTTGTTCTTCTTCTTCTTCTTCTTCTTCTTCTTCTTCTTCTTCTTCTTCTTCTTCTTCTTCTTCTTCTTCTTCTTCTTCTTCTTCTTCTTCTTCTTCTTCTTCTTCTTCTTCTTCTTCTTCTTCTTCTTTCTCTTCTGCTACCACATTTATGTGTTCACACTCCCAGGATTACCATTCCACCGTATGAATAGTTTTATCAATCTAAGGCTAAGGGCTATTTATTCCTCTCGCACGATTATTGTTTTTGGTTATTTATTTCTCTCGCAGGATTATTGTTTTCAACTTCTATGGGAACATGCATGAAAAAATTAGGACGAGCTTTAAAAGCAACAGAGGCGTGGATCCTGAGACGAATGTTGCGTTAACCTTGCACTGCCTGAGTTAACTACTACGGCTGACTGGAAGAGGATAATGAAACTAGAACATTATTTAATAAAGAGGCAAACAACATTCTTCAGTCATGTAGTGTGAAGAGAGGCATTGGAGATCACTGTGACAACTGGAAAGATATATGGGAAAAGAGGCAGAGGCAGACCGAGAGAAATGACGCTGGGTCGACTGAGATGGAGGCATGGAAGAATATCAGCAGAGATGATCATGAACACAAATGATGAAGATCTGTGGAGAGACATAAAAAAATTACGCCAGTTGGAACGACACATGATGATGACTCCCATGGGTAACATTGTTTCACCCCAAAGTTATTTTTCACTGCTACAGTTATTGTTTTGAGCGCATATACCAATGTTGAAAGCAGAATAAGATGTTTAGTTTCAGGTTTAAACCCAAGGTTCAAAAAAAAAAAAAAAAAATATTTTCAAGATAGCAAGCATCTTGTTCCCAGGACATGCTGGTGTGGTGGGAAACGAGCAGGCGGACAGATTGGCTGGGTCTGCATCCCATGGTGGGGTATTGATGCATGATAAGGAAGACATGGTCGGGGCCCTGTGAGATCATGTATACAGCGCGGATGAACAGATAGCCTAGAGACAATGGTGCCAAAGGGTGTGACTAGAGGATCCGGCTGACAATCTGTATTCCGAGGAAAGGCCAGACTGACACATAATCAGACCACAACAGGTACCATTAGTATTGGGACTCTTCCATGGCAGTTGAAGATGAGGACTGAGCACGTATTGAAATGTCCCAAGTGCTGTGTCATGGTTCGTGACTCAACTAAACTTAATTATATGCTTTTAGTTTTAGCTCCATCATGATTGTAACTGTTCTTTCTTTGAAGCACACACACACACACACGCACGCACGCACGCACGCACGCATATATATATATATATAGTCGGTATATTCTCAGTGTTTACTACCTTCTACACATGTACAATCTGTTGTCTCTGTTTATTTTATGACTGATCAATTTGGCATTTTATTGATCGTTCCAGTGGTTTGGAAACTTGGTGACTCCGTCATGGTGGGATGACCTGTGGCTGAATGAAGGATTTGCCAGCTTCGTGGAATACATGGGGGTGGATATTGTCCACCCTGAATGGAGAATGGTACGTGACTATTGTATACTCACATATATCAGCTATAATGGAGGATCGTTATTTGACTATTGTATACACACATATAGTGCAAAATGGTATGTACACACACATATATAATTGAAGATCGTTATCTTACTATTTTATACTCACATATATAGTGGAAAATCGGATAGGGTGTATTTTTAATGACTGTGCAGTGTTTGAAAATATTGCCGGTCCAAGCTTTGTACTCACCATCTGTAAAGTTCATGCAACATAATAGGTAAATACAAAACTTGGATCGGAAATATTTTCAAACACTGCTCAGTCATTAAAAATACACCCTATCCGATTTTCCACTATATATGTGAGTATAAAATAGTAAGATAACGATCTTCAATTATATATGTGTGTGTACATACCATTTTGCACTATATGTGTGGGGGGGGGGGGGGAAGGGCTGAGTAGTCTCGAGGTATGGTGTCCGCCTAGAGTGCTGGAGGTCCAAGGTTCAAGCCCCGGTGGGGGGGGGGGGGCGGGATTTATTCACGTGGACTTTTAGTAACAATATTTCCCCTGTTCTCTGGGTAGTGAGATCGGACGCCCGTGTGTATTGTTGCGCACGTAAAAAATTCCTTGGCAGTTGGAAATAAAAAAAGAGTAGCCTAGCGGTGCTGCCCAGGCAAAATTTCGAGTCAAAAATCTACCCAAAGTACTTCAGGATGTTCGCCTGTGTACGGAGTTCGTGCACTGGGCTGAGATTCTCCGGACTCAGGCTTGAGTTAGGAGTAGAACGGAGCACTTATGAGTTACACCCGTGTGCCGTGATGTTGATCCGTCGACTAAACTAAACTAAAAATACACCCTGTACGTATACACACAGATATTATGAAAGATCGTTATGTGTCTATTGTATACACACATACAATTGAGAATAGTATGTGACAATTCAATACACACAGACATAATTCGAGAATGCTTCCATCCATCCATCCTGTGCCAGGTCGGTAAGCGTGGGCGGTCATGTTTTGCCATCTCACTCGATCACCAGAGTCGTGCATCAGCTCCGTGTTTCTATCTCGACCATGCCACGAGGCCAAGCCATCCAGGTATTTGCTCAATTATTGCTTACGTGCCGGTCTCTCTGGCTGAAGGGTTACACCACTTTCTCCGTAATCCCGTTTATCCACGCAGGGTCTCGCAGCGAGGCGAGAATTTTAAGCGGTTCGACCAGCGCTCGTGACTTGCGGGATAATGAGCCGGCCGCTCAGAAAGCAATGGCAAACTACTGAGAACAACATACAGCTGAAAGATGCTGGTGTTGACAGCGATGTCCTGTAAAGGATATGCAAAACATTGCTTACGTGACTATTAAATACACATACATGTGACAGGCAATGGCGCGTCACTGTTAAATACACATACGTTGAGAATACTCCTTACACAACTCGAGGCCTATGTGGGTTTATGAACCAGCCAACACTCGATGGCTGGTATATTCAATATCATGTTATCTACCCTCGACTGCCCAGAGCAGATTATGGTACTCACTCAAGGCTGGAAGGAACTGGATGCCCAACTAGGAAATGGAAACATGAGCGCGCTTACCTGCTGAAAGAACGTGTTCAGATCATGTTCAAGACAGTGATTTGTTCATTGAACTGGGTTCCGGGTCGACCTTGTCTACAAACGGTCATCATCATCATGTGCCATACCGCTAAGCGTGGGCGGTCATGTTTCGCCATCTCACTCGATCACCACAGTCGTGGACCAGTTTTGTGTTTCTGTCTCGACCATGCCATTTGGCCAAGCCATCCAGGTATGTACTTCTCGGTCTTCCGATTGGTCTCTTCTCCTCAATATTGCTAGTTGTCACCAAGTTCTCCAATTTATTTCTTCTCATAACGTGACCAAAAATTGTTGACTGTCTACGTATAATGTCTCAAATCAATTTACAGTTTTCAGTTGTTTCTTGTAGGACTTGGTCATTGTTTTTTTCTTTCTTTTTTTGTTTTGCTCTGTCCATAGTATTTTCTGCATTATTCTCAGAAACAACATTTCTACTGCCAGTAGATGTATTTCGGCTTATCTGCTCATCGTGCACGTTACACATCCATACAAAATAACAGGTTCTATGCAGCACTTCAACACTCTTTATCTTAACATCATTGGTCAGTATGTTTTCCATCTTGTAAAAGGCAACTACTTTCGCCATAGCGATTCTTGTTCTAATCTCTACAAGGCATCTTCAGACAGATGTTACGACAGTACAGAGATAGTTGTAACGATTCATTTGTTTAAGAATTTCTTCCATTTATCTATTAGGGACGTTCATTTGAAACCCATTCCAATGGCTTTATTACAAAAGCATGAAAGAAATATTAACAGGTGTGGTAGAATTGAACAAAGCATTCATTTTAAATGAATTATCTACCATGAGTTGGTCAGAAGAAGCCACCGTAGGCATTCAGGCAAGCATCCCATTGCTTAGGTAGGCGGCGAATGCTGTCCGCAAACAAAAAAAAACAGATTGTGGTTGCTCACTGAACCAAGTGTTTACCGCGTTTATTACGTCAGCATCTGTGTGAAATCGTTGCCCCTTGAGAGCTTTTTTTAATAGGTCCGAACAAATGAAAATTACATGGTGACAAATCAGGACTATAGGCTGGATGTTGCAGAATTTCCCACTTCTTTCTTGCTAATGTTTCCTGCACAGTCTTTGCGACATGCGGACGAGCATTATCGTGCAACAAAATCACATCGCGAGAAAGCATGCCGGGTCGTTTATTCTTGATGGCTTTTTGCAGCTTGTCTAGTGTTTGCAAGTAGTGGGTAGAGTTGATGTTGACACCAGATCCTTTAAAGTCGGCCAACAATAACCCATCATGGTTAAAAAATGCGCTTAGCATAATCTTACCAGCGGAAACCTGTAACTTGAATGTTTTGGCTTTTGGTGATCCAGCATGCATCCATTAATGCTCTCTCTTTTGCTGCTCGGCTCAAAGTGGTGACACCATGATTCATCGCCTGCCACTCATTGGCACCTTGCCGTCTTGACAGACGATAGTTTGTGCTTTAAAAAGGCATAATAACTTTTAACTATGGCGGTAGCGAGTGTGACTGATAAGGCCAATTTGCGCTGTAAATGTCCGTTCACAGTGGGTGCATGTGAACACGTGGTCATTTCCACCATCATGCACCATCTTACGTCTCAAACGCTTGGTGTGTGACTTTTCTGCAATAATTTTCTCCTTTGACTTTATTCCATTTCTGATATTTGCCCTCCATGCAACACGTTCAGCGGCGACTTGCTCCCAATGTGCATTATCAATGCCTGTATCAATCATGTCCCGCTTACACACATCTTTGTATCGTAGTAGAGGCCGACCCTGAGATCTCTTACCCATCTGTAATTCACCAAAAAAGATATCCTTTGGTATTCTACCATCATCCATCCTCCTAAGATGTCCTATCCATCTAAGTCTACGAAGACTGAGCATGGAATAAACTGTCACACAACCTGATCTTTCCAATACTTCAGTATTTGTGATTTTGTCTTGCCACTTAATACCAAGAATTCTTCGCAGACACCGCATATGAAAGCTGTTTAAGTTGTTCTCTTGGTGTGAGTAAGTTGTCCAGGTTTCACTGCCATAGAGAAGAGTACTAAGGACACAGGCTTGATAGACAAGGACTTTTGTTTTGGCAGTAAGCTTCCTGTTCTTCCAGACTCTTTTTCTTAACCTGTTCATTGTTGTTGCTGCCTTACCAATCCGGATGTTGATTTCCTGATCTAGGGATAATTTGCTATTTACCACTGATCCTAGATATGTAAAATGGTCTACTATCTCTAGTTCGGCGTCATCAATAAAGATTGATGGTACCCCATGTGCACCTTGTGACATAATCTGTGTCTTCTTTTGCTAATTGTTAAACCAAATTCAGAATCAAGCATTGGAGAATGCAGATAGTAGACATTGCAATTCTTCCTCAGAGTGGGTCGTAACTGCAGCATCATCTGCAAAATGCAACTCTCTGATCAGTACCCTCCTAATTTTGGTCTTAGCCTTCAATCTCTGAGCATTGTAGAGGCCGCCATCTGAGCGTGAGTGAATGTATATACCACCATCCTGATCATGAAATGCATATTTCAGTAGAAGTGAAAAGTATATTCCAAAGAGGGTGGGAGCTAGTACACAACCTTGCTTAACTCCACTCTTGATTTCAAATTCTTCAGAAGTTGCACCATCAAACTTGATTATACCCTTCATGCCTGTGTGGAACGATTCCACAATGGACAGAAGAGTTGGTGGGCAGCCAATCTTCTTTAGTGCCTTGAACAGACCCTCACGACTGACTAAATCAAATGCCTTTGTGAGGTCGATGAAGGCAATAAACAGTGGTTGATTCTGTTCACGGCATTTTTCTTGCATTTGTCTGCCTGCCACTATGTGAAAGAGAAATGTATCACCCTCCACTCCGTAACGCAGCAAGTGTTTCAAACACCATCCCATGCGTTCCTTTTTTTTTGGGTGGTCGGTCAGTATCCAAGGTACCCAATGTGAACACCCCTTGCGATATTGCAGTTTCTTACGAACGACGTTTTGAATTTTCCCAATTGACACATCAATTTCTTTCGCTAGCGAGCTTATGCTTCGACAACGGTTCATATGTACTTTTGGTTTTTAAGGTAGCATATCCCTTACAGGACGCTGCAATCAACACCAGCATTTTTCAGCTGCTGTTGATGTACTAGGCAAGTTGTTACGTTCAGTAGTTTGCCATTGCTTATGGAATTTTCTGTTGCAACAATATGCGCTTGACCCGGCCGTCGAAGATCTGTCATGAACTGACGTCCTTTCCGAAACATTCGTGCCCAGTCTGCCACTGTTGTCTTTGATACACATTTATTATCGTACACCGCCTGCATTCTTCGATGAATGTCCACTGGTGGACATCCTTCAAATGAAAGAAACTGAATCACCGCTCTTTGAGCTTCTTTGGGCGGATTTTGGATCAACCTAGCCATGTTCTCAAAGGTCAGAAACAGAACCTATGCATAATGGGACGATAAGCACCTGCTCTTTTATTCATTGGCCAGTACTTATCACATGACTATGACATAATCATGTTCAACGTACGCAATTACGCGCGGTGCGGCACGAACGGATTTCAAATGAACGCCCCTTATAGATGTTACAACGTGACTCAGCGGCGGTGGATGCCTTTCACAGTTTCTGCCATACCGAATCGACCGTTTGAAATCAGTTACCCGCGATTTGAAAGAAGACCGCTTTGCGTTGATTTCGATGGTGTTTGTTGTCGGTAATTAGAAAGCAATGGCAAACTACTAAACGTAAAAATGCCCATTAAATCACAAACAGTCGAGATATGCTGGGGTTATTTACGGTATCTTATAAAGGACATGCAATTATTTTGTTGTTCTTACACAATTGTATGTCTTTCGTCTTGGAGTTGACCATTATTTCTGTTTTATTACAATGTAATTCAAACCCTAGTATTTTATGTTGAACAACAACAACAACAACAACAACAACAACAACAACAACAACAACAACAACAACAACAACAACAACAACAACAACAACAACAACAAAAACAACAACAACAACAACAACAACCACAACAGCAGCATCTACAACAACAACAACAACAACAACAACAACAACAACAACAACAACAACTGTTTAAACAAAAGGGGCGAATGAAGAGTAAAGATGACAGAACGTTTCCATTCGATCTTTTTCAGTTTGAGAAGTTTGTTATCAGTGACCTGCAGAGCGCCTTTGACTTTGACGGCTTGGTGTCCTCACATCCGGTTTATGTCCCCGTCGGTCATCCAGATGAGATCAATGAGATCTTTGATACCATCTCGTATGCTAAAGTAAGTGTTGACATGTTATATCTTTCAATGAGATCTTTGATACCATCTCCTATACTAAAGTAACTCTTATATCTTACAATGAGGTCTTTGATACCATCTCGCAAGCTAAAGTAAGTGTTATATCTTATAATGAGATCTTTGATACCATCTCCTATACTAAAGTAAGTGTTATATCTTATAATGAGATCTTTGATACCATCTCCTATACTAAAGTAACTCTTATATCTTACAATGAGAGTCTTTGATACCATCTCGTCAGCTAAAGTAGGTGTTATATATCTTATCATGAGATCTGTGATACTCAAAGTCAGGTGTTGACATGTTATATCTAACGATGAATCTTTGATACCATCTCCTATACTAAAGTAAGTGTTTTCTTATATGAGATCTTTGATACCATCTCCTATAGCTAAGTAGTGTTATCATCTTACAATGAGATCTTTGGTACTCATCTCCTATCCTAAAGTAAGTGTTTCTATCTTATAGGAGAGTCTGTGCTACATCTCCTATACGAACGTAGTGTTATATCTTATAATGAGATCTTTGATACCTCTCCTATACTAAAGTACAAATGTTATATCTTACAATGAGATCTTTGATACCATCTCGTAAGCTAAAGATAGTGTTTCTATCTTATCGATGAGATCTGTGATACACACTCATCTCCTATACTAAGTAACTGTTATACCATCTTACATGAGATCTTTGATACCATCTCGTAAGCTAAAGTAAGTGTTATATCTTACAATGAGATCTTTGATACCATATCCTATACTAAAGTAAGTGTTATCTATATCTATAAAACAAAGTGTATGTATATATGTATATATGTATGTATGTAAATATGTATGTCCTTTATTTGTTCGCGAACGGCCCATCCGATTGAGATGAAATTTTCTACACGCCTTCCTTTCATTCCAGAGCTGTCAACTGTCATAGTTTTTTTTCTTCTTCCTCCTCCTCCCTCCTCCCCCTCCCAAAATACGTACGTAAATATATGATGATGATGATGAAAGAATCCCCGAACCAAAACGCTAGGGAAAGGGAAGAAAATGACGTGACTACACAGAATCGTCACACGGCAATCATCATCATCAAGTGCCGTGCCGGCTGGCGTAGGCGTTCATGGCTCTCCGTAGATCTCAGTCTTTGGTTTTTTGGATCAACTCTGCTGCTGATATTCCTCCATGCCACGGCAATATCAATAACAATTCATCTTTTATGTGTAAGGAAGTTATCTACAGTCGTGTAGAAGGGAAGAACTAGACGAGTATGAATTCGGAATGGCGAACTCTCTCCTCCTCTCTTCTCCTCCCTCTACCTCCTCCCTCCACCCTTCTCCTCTTCCTCCTCCCTCTCATCCCTCTCCCTCCTCCCTCCTCCTTCTCCCTCTTCCTTCTCCCTCTTCCTCTCCCCTCCTCCTCCATCCTCCTCCCTCCTACTCCCTCCGCCTCCTCCCTCATCTTCCCTCCTCCTCCCTCTCCCTCCTCATCCTCCTCCTCCTCCTGCCTCCCTCCTCCTCCTCCTGCCTCCTTCTCCCTCATCATCCTCCCTCCTCCTTCTCCCTTCTTCTCCCTCTTCCTCTTCCTCCTCCTACCTCCTCCCTCCTCCTCCCTCTACCTCCTCCTCCCTCCACCCTCCTCCTCCCTTCTCCTCCTCTTCCTCCTCCCTTTCCTTCCTCCTCCTCCTCCCTCTACCTCCTCCTCCCCCTACCTCTTTCCTCCTCCCTCCTCCTCCTCTTCCACCTCCCTTTCCTTCCTCCCCTCCTCATTCTCCCTCCTTCCTCTCCCTCCTTCCTCCTCCTCCTTCCTTCTTCTCCTCTGCCTCCTCCCTCCTCCTCTCCCTCCTCCTCCTCCTCCTCCTTCTCCTCCTCCCTCCTTCTCCCTTCTTCTCCTCCTCTCCCCTCCTCCTCCTACCCTCTTCCTCTTCCCCTCCTCCCTCTCCCTCCTCCATCCTCCTCCTCCCTCTTCCTCCTCCTCCCTCTTCCTCCTCCTTCCTCTTCCTCCTCCTTCCTCCTCCTCCCTCTTCCTCCCTCTCCCTCCTCCATCCTCCTCCCTCTTCCTCCTCCTTCTTCCTCCTCCTTCCTCCTCCTCCCTCTTCCTCCTCCTCCTACCTCCTCCCTCCTCCTCCTCTCTCCTCCTCCCTCCTCCCTTTTCCTCCCTCCTCCTCCTCCCTCTACCTCCTCCCTCCTCCTCTCCACTCTTCCTCCTACCCTCTTCCTCTTCCCTCCCCTCCTCCCTATCCCTCCTCCTCCCTTCACATTCCTCCTCCTCCCTCTTCCTCCTCCTCCCTCCTCCTCCTAATCCCTCCTTTCCCTCCTCCTCCTTCTTCCTCCCTCCTCCTCCTCCTCCCTCCTCCCCCTCCTCCTTCCTCCTCCTCCTCCCTCTCCTCCTCCTCCCCCTCCTCCTCCCTCTACCTCCTCCCTCCTCCTCCTTCACATTCCTCCTCCTCCCTCTTCCTCCTCCTCCCTCCTCCTCATCCTCCTCCTTCCTTCTCCTCCTCCCTCCTCCTCCCTCTACCTCCTCCTCCCTTCAACATTCCTCCTCCTCCCTCTTCCTCCTCCTCCCTCCTCCTCCTCATCCCCTTCTCCCTCCTCCTCCTTCTTCCTCCCTCCTCCTCCTCCTCCCTCCTCCCCCTCCTCCTTCCTCCTCCTCCCTCTACCTCCTCCCTCCTCCTCCCTTCACATTTCCTCGTCCTCCTCCCTCCTCCTCATCCCTCCTCCTCCTCTCTCCTCCTCCCTCCTCCTCCTCCCTCCTCCTCACCACTCCTCCTCCCTCCTCCTCCTTCTTCCTCCCTCCTCCTCACTCCTCCCCTCCTCCTTCCTCCTCCTCCCTCTCCGCCTCCTCCCTCCTCCTCCCTCCTCCTCCCTCTACCTCCTCCTCCTCCCTCCTCCTCCCTCTACCTCCTCCCCCCTCCTCCCTTCACATTCCTCCTCCTTCCTCTTCCTCCTCCTCCCTCCTCCTCCTCTCTCCGCCTCCCTCCTCCTCCTCCCTCTACCTCCTCCCTCCTCCTCCCTTCACATTCCTCCTCCCTCCTCCTCCTCCCCTCCTCCTCTTCCCTCCTCCTCCTCCCTCCTTCTCCTCCTTCTCCCTCCTCCTTCTCCCTCTTCCTCCTCCCTCTTCCTTCTCCCTCCGCCTCCTCCCTCCTCCTACTCTCTCCTCCTCCTCCCTCCTCCTCCCTCTCCCTCCTCCTCCCTCTCCTCCTCCTGCTCCCTTCTCCTCCTGCGTTCTCCTCCTCCCTCCTTCTCCCTCCTCCTCCCTCTTCCTCCTCCCTCCTCCTCGCCTCCTCCTCCACCCTACTCCTCCCTCCTCCTCCTAATCCCTCCTCCTCCCTCCTATTCCTCCCTATTCCTCCTGTCTCCTCCCTCCTCCTCCCTCCTCTTCCCTCCTCCACCTCCCTCTTCCTCCTCCCTCCTACATTTACCCAAGACAGACAGACAGTCAGACAGATAGTCGGGAACGGGATCTTATATGACTACTTATATAATTTAAATGAGATGCTCTCCACCATGGGCTGGGCCGGGTCAGACAGACAGACAGACAGATAGATAGATAGACAGACAGACAGACAGACAGACAGACAGACAGACAGACAGACAGTCGGGAACGGGAACTTATATGACTACTTATATGAATTAAATGAGATGCTCCCCACCAGGAGTTGGGCGATGCCGGGCCGGGTCAGACAGACAGACAGATAGATAGTCGGAACGGGAACTTATATGACTACTTATATGAATTAAATGAGATGCTCCCCATCAGGGTCTGGGCGAAGACGGGCCGGGTCAGACAGACAGACAGACAGACAGATAGACAGACAGACAGACAGACAGACAGATAGTCGGTAACAGGGAACGAGAACTTATATGACTACTTATATGAATTAAATGAGATGCTCCCCATCAGAGTCTGGGCGAAGACGGGCCGGGTCAGACAGACAGACAGACAGACAGACAGACAGATAGACAGACAGACAGACAGACAGACAGACAGACAGACAGATAGTCGGTAACGGGAACGAGAACTTATATGACTACTTATATGAATTAAATGAGATGCTCCCCACCAGAGTCTGGGCGAAGCCGGGCCGGGTCAGCTAGTCTATAATATAAAACAAAGTGTATGTATGTAAATATGTATGTCCTTTATTTTTTCGCTAACGGCCCATCCGATTGAGATGAAATTTTCTACACGTCTTTCCTTTCATTCCAGAGCTGCCAACTGTGATATTTTTTTAGTGTGAAATCGCCTGCTTACTCAGTATTATTTCATTTTTCATTTTTCATTAAAATTTATATATAGCTAAGGGACTTAACTCTAGAAAAAGTTATTTCAAGGGGCATAACTTTTAATAACATTGTTGTGTAACTTATAGTCATATTGTTGTATCGTTTTCAAAGATTTATAAACTCTTTGTCTATAGTTATATACCGGCATATGAGTTATAATAAATAATGATACAATCTTTAAGGCAATTTCAAAGTTTACATAAAAATAATGCATAATGCATAACATTGTAACTCATCTTTCTATGCTTAAGAATTATCTTAAATATGTTGAACAATATCATCGCATTTTTAATGTTTTCCGCTATCATATCGGCACGATTCGCTTGACAGCACTTCTCAGCGCTATCAAGCCAAGACGCCTTACACATTTCAAGCAGCCTGATACGGGGGGAAAATGGCACGTCGTAATAGCACAAAGAAACAAGCAGCTTCCAAGATGCATAGTGAGAAAACCGACCAGACTATCAAGAAGACGAACCTGCCTTTGGAGAGTCTGCATGCAAGCTGTAATAAAGTATCTGAACCTACAGTCAATGAAACTACCAATAAGAAGAGCGACGACTACCCACAGACGAACACAAAAACTTGTGAGAGAAGGAGGACCAAGACACCAGAATCAGAAACACTGATTCAAACACAGTCAGATGGGTGGTCAAACGGCTAAAAATGGAGCTTACTGATGAACAAATACAGAAGCAGCTGCAGGAAGAAAATCTTCACGTCAACATTTGGAAGGCAGAGCTGATTCTTACCTACTCAGAATTAAATGAGATGCTCCACACCAGTGACTGGGCTAACCCGGGCCGGGTCAGGCAGACAGACAGACAGACAGACAGACAGACAGACAGACAGACAGATAGATAGATAGATAGATAGATAGATAGATAGATAAACAGACAGGGAGGGAGGGAGGGGTAGACGGAGGGAGAGACAGAGGGATGGGTCTATTAGACAGACAGACAGACAGACAGACAGACAGACAGACAGAGATAGATAGACAAACAGACTGACAGACACAGACAGACAGACAGACAGACAAACAGACAGACAGACAGACAGACAGACAGACAGACAGATAGTCGTTAACGGGAACGAGAACTTATATGACTACTTATATGAATTAAATGAGATGCCCTCCACCAGGAACTGGGCGAAGCCGGGCCGGGTCAGGCAGACAGACAGACAGACAGACAGACAGACAGACAGATAGATAGATATATAGATAGATAGATAGATAGATAGATAGATAGATAGATAGATAGATAGATAGATAGACAAACAAACAGGGAGGGAGGGAGGGAGGGATAGACGGAGGGAGAGACAGAGGGATGGGTCTATTAGACAGACAGACAGACAGACAGAGATAGATAGATAGACAAACAGACAGACGGACAGACACAGACAGACAGACAGACAGACAGACAGACAGACAGACAGACAGACAGATAGTCGGTAACGGGAACGAGAACTTATATGACTACTTATATGAATTAAATGAGATGCTCCCCACCAGGGACTGGGCGAAGCCGGGCCGGGTCAGCTAGTATCTTATAATGAGATCTTTGATACCATCTCCTATACTAAAGTAAATGTTATATCTTACAATGAGATCTTTGATACCATCTCCTATACTAAAGTAACTGTTATATCTTACAATGAGATCTTTGATACCATCTCCTATACTAAAGTAACTGTTATATCTTACAATGAGATCTTTGATACCATCTCGTAAGCTAAAGTAAGTGTTATATCTTATCATGAATCTGTGATACCATCTCCTATACTAAAGTAACTGTTATATCTTACAATGAGATCTGTGATACCATCTCGTAAGCTAAAGTAAGTGTTATATCTTACAATGAGATCTTTGATACCATATCCTATACTAAAGTAAGTGTTATATCTTACAATGAGATCTTTGATACCATCTCCTATACTAAAGTAACTGTTATATCTTACAATGAGATCTGTGATACCATCTCGTAAGCTAAAGTAAGTGTTATATCTTATCATGAAATCTGTGATACCATCTCCTATACTAAAGTAACTGTTATATCTTACAATGAGATCTTTGATACCATCTCCTATACTAAAGTAACTGTTATATCTTACAATGAGATCTTTGATACCATCTCCTATACTAAAGTAACTGTTATATCTTACAATGAGATCTTTGATACCATCTCCTATACTAAAGTAAGTGTTATATCTTACAATGAGATCTTTGATACCATCTCCTATACTAAAGTAAGTGTTATATCTTATAATGAGATCTTTGATACCATCTCGTATACTAAAGTAAGTGTTATATTTTATAATGAAATCTTTGATACTAACTTATTTACTAAAGTAAGCATTGAAATGTTATATCATGTTATGACAATGTTTATACTATGATCTCTTACTCATAAATAGTTGTTGAAATGTTATATTTGATCAGATATATGTGACACCTATAATATACAGGCATAAGCAGTTTCAACATGTGTTCTCATTGAAGATAATGTACGATACATTTAGAAATCAGCAATTTTAGGAGCAAATAAGAAGAATAAGAAGAAGAGAAAAAAAAGCAAACGAAAAAGAAGAGAAGAAGAAAAAGAAGAAGAAGAAGAAGGAGAAGAAGAAGAAGAAGAGAAGAAGAAGAAGAGAAGAAGAAGAAGAGGAAGAATAATTAATAAGCACGTTTAATTGTTAAACACACAAATACCTTGAATCTGACAGCCGATAGACACATTCAGTGAATGATTTACTTCTGCTATAAGCTCTCGAAGAAACTAATGATTACATTCTGAAATATCGTAGAAGCGTTTGTATTAAGGTATAATCAATCTATGCACAAACAGCGACTGTTATTGCTCTTACACATTTTGAAACCTTATAGAAACGTGTGTATTAAGTTATAACCAATCTATGCACCAGCAGCGTCCCCAATTACTGTTATCAATGTGAAACGCAATCATAAACGAACTCAGACGTTAAGCTCAAACAGGTAGTTCTATTAATGCATGATTGTGTGTCCACCAGGGGGCGTCGATCATCAGGATGATGCGTTTCTTCCTGGGAGAGGGCACCTTCCAGAGAGGGATCACAGTAAGTATGTGTGCTGTGTGTTATGTTTTATTATAAATAAGGGAACCGCGGCAGTGTAGTGGCTAGACGCTGGCCTGCCGGCACGGTGGCCACGATTTCGATCCGCTTCGAGGTGGATTTAAATGTTTAATATTGACCTAGTTTCCCAGGCGGGGGAAGCTTAAAATGGGTACCCGGAAATCTCTTGGGAAGTAAAATCCACAGGTCTGAGACTGACCCATCAACTGACCCCATCAACTGACACCACCAACTGACCCCATCAACCACGGAGGGCCGATTGTTCTATACAAATATGGAGTCTAATACCATTCTGTTAGCTCCGAACTTTGGGTGGCGATCAACAAACCCGACACCCCGCATTGTGCCTACCTGACAACGGGCGGAGGAGCACAACTGAGAGGGTACAATGCACACAATAGCAGCGCCATCACATGTGATAGTCATACATGCACACAATAATATCACATGTGATAGTCATACATACACACAATAATATCACATGTGATAGTCATACATGCACACAATAATATCACATGTGATAGTCATACATGCACATAGTAATAAGTCGTCAGTCTTTCCTCCAGTGTCGCAAATTACAAGCCCAGGTGTCGAACTCACCCCCGACAGTACTCAAGACATTACCGACAGATCGCTAACCGAAACACAAACCGTTGTTGTATAACTGTAGACAACCATACACAAGCAATTATTTAACTGTAGACAACCCGCCCACCAACTACTATGTTGTATAACTGTAGGCAAGACATACACGGACTATTGTTGTATAAATGTAGACAACCCACACACAAACTGTAATGTTTTGTAGCTGTAGACAAGACATACACAAACTGTTGTAGTATAACTGTAGACAAGACATACACAAACTATTGTTGTATAACTGTAGACAAGACACACACAAACTATTGTAGTATAACTGTAGACAAGACATACACAAACTATTGTTGTTTAACTGTAGACAAGACATACACAAACAATTGTTGTATAACTGTAGACAAGACATACACAAACTGTAGTTGTATAACTGTAGACAAGACATAAACAAACTATTGTTGTATAACTAGACAAGACACACACAAACTATTGTTGTATAACTGTAGACAAGACATACACAGACTATTGTTGTATAACTGTAGACAAGACATACACAAACTATTGTTGCATAACTGTAGACAAAAAATACACAGACAATTGTTGTATAGCTGTAGACAAAACATACACAGACTATTGTTGTTTAACTGTAGACACGACATACACAGACATTTATTGTATAACTGTAGACAAGACATACACGGACTAGTGTTGTATAACTGTAGACAACTCACACACAAACTGTATTGTTGTATAACTGTATGACAACGCACACACAAACTAATGTTGTATAACTGTAGACAACCAACACACAAACTGTAATGTTGTATAACTGTATGACAACGCACACACAAACTAATGTTGTATAACTGTAGACAACCAACACACAAACTGTAATGTTGTATAACTGTAGACAACCCATACACAAACTGTATTGTTGTATTACTGTTTACAACTCATACATAAACTATAATGTTGTATAACTGTAGGCAACCCACACACAAACTGTAATGTTATACAACTGTAGACAACCCGCACACACAAACTGTATTCTTGTATAACTGTAGACAACCTACACACAATCTACTATGTTGTATAACTGTAGACAAGTAATGACATTTTGAACCTTCCAGAGGTACCTCCGGAGTCGTTCCTTTGATGCAGCGTTCCACGATGACCTCTGGAGTGCCTTGAATGAGGTAACTGTCATATCCAGTATTTATTATCAGTGTTTTTTTTATATGTTCAGATAGCAATGGCAAGCTACATGTCTAGGAATCACAAAACAACCAAGAAATGCTGTAGTTGGCTGCTAGATCCCCTAAAGGATATGTGAATAACATTGTTTTTATTATAAGAATTTGTCGACGAGACCCATTTATTGTCCACTTTTATAATATTGACACGACCGAGACATTTTTTCGATTTCATAATACTTATGCGCCCAGCCTTTTGCGGATTTCATAATGACAATATGACCCAACTATTTTTTGATTGTAGAATGTTGAGATGACCCAACTATTGTTTGATTGTAGAATGTTGAGATGACTCAATTATTGTTTGATTGTATTTGGGACGTTCATTTGAAATCCGTTCTAATGGCTTTATTACAAAAGCATGAAGGAAACATTAACAGGTGTGATAGAATTACACAAAGCATTCATTTTGAATGAATTATGCACCATGTGTTGGTCAGAATAAGTCGCCGCAGGCATTCAGGCAAGCATCTCATTGCTTAGGTAGGCGGCGAATGCCGTCCGCAAAAAAGGATTGTGGTTGCTCACTGAACCAAGTGTTAACCGCGTTCATTACGTCTGCATCTGTGTGAAATCGTTGCCCCTTGAGAGCTTTTTTTAGAGGTCCTAACAAATGAAAATCACATGGTGACAAATCAGGACTATAGGCTGGATGATGCAGAATTTCCCACTTCTTTCTTGCAAATGCTTCCTGCACAATCTTTGTGACATGCGGACGAGCATTATCGTGCAAAAATATCACATCGCGAGAAAGCATGCCGGGTCGTTTATTCTTGATGGCTTTTTGCAGCTTGTCTAGTGTTTGCAAGTAGTGGGTAGAGTTGATGTTGACACCAGGTTCTTTAAAGTCGGCCAACTATAGCCATTTATTGTTTAAAAATAAATACGCCCGGCATAACCTTACCAGTGGAAACCTGTAACTTGCATTTTTTGATTTTGGTGATTCAGCATGCTTCCATTGCATGCTCTCTCTTTGCTGCTCGGCTAAAAGTCGTGACACCATGATTCATCGTCTGCGGAAGAGAATTGCATCACCCTCCACTCTGTAACGCAGCAAGTGGTTCGAACACCATCCTCTTTTTGGTGGTCGGTCAACATTCGTGGTACCCACTATGAACACACCTTCCGATATTGCAGTTTCTTACGAACGACCTTTTGAATTGTCCCAATTGACACATCAAATTATTTCGCTAGCGAACGTATGCTTCGACAACGGTTCATCTGTACTGCTGCATCAATTTTGGCGATGGTTTTTTTCTGGTGCAACAATATGCGCTTGACCCGGCAGTCGAAGATCTGTCGTGAACTGACGTCCTTTCCGAAACATTCGTGCCCAGTCTGTTACCGTACGCTGCCTGCATTCTTCGATCAATGTCCACTGGTCGACATCCTTCAAATGAAAGAAACCGAATCACCGCTCTTTGAGCTTCTTTGGGCGGATTTTGGATCAACCCGGCCATTTTCTCAACAGTCAGAAATAGAACCTATGCATCATGGGACGATAAGCACGTGCTCTTTTAATTCATTAGTCAGTAATCACATGACTATGATATGATCATGTTCAACGTACTCAATTACGCGCGGTGCGGCACGAACGGATTTCAAATGAACGCCCCTTATAGAATGTTGAGATGGCCCAACTATTGTTTGATTGTAGGAATATTGAGATGGCGATCCCAATCAATGTTTCTAGTATTATAGAGGTCGCTCGGCAGTTCTTCCGTTTTTTTAAGGTTAATAGGCAGACTAGACAACCTGTTTAAGGGTTTATGATTGTTTACTCATCATCATCTCATCATCATCATCATCATCATCATCATCATCATCATCATCATCCTCATCATCATCATTCATCATCATCATCCTCATCATTCTATCATCATAATCCACGGAGACGCAGAGAAGAGGTGTTTCAAAAGGAACCAGGGCCAGAGTTTTTACACTGGCCAAGACCCCCTCAATTTAACTTAACACGTTTAGTCGGAAGTCCTGGGCAACTATTCCTCGGCGGTCCTGGCTAAAGTAGTGGATCGTGATTCTTCCGAAAGTCGAGAGTATCTGCTGAGGCGAGGGGAACACAGCTTGAACCCCTATCCAAAGGAGAAGTAGGGTGCCTCCTGTCCTCCGCTAGCCTACGGGACACCCTGGCCAAGGAGGAGTCACGGCCGTGTATCATCTGATTAGGGTTGCGTTAAGTCATGGTTGCCGGTGGTGGATGGAGTTCAAAAGCAACTGACAGATAGTTGTTGGTTATGGTCTCCAGTTTCATGACGGTAGGCAGAGGATCTCGTTTTGGGCACAATGGCTACAGTCATCAACTACTGTGGTCGCTGCTAAGAAGAACAGCAATGACAAACTTCTTTCTTTACAGATGCCTAAAAATTCATATTTGGTCAATCTTTGTTTACTAGACCCAGCCATCGTTAACATTCATGTTATTGAACAAACAAATGAGAAAGATCTTGTATTCAGGGCAAAGGTTGTTTAAGATGTGGACGTTGTGTATGCCTTGTAAGGCCAATAAATATACTGTAAGCTATCAGAGAAGACAATATGTACAGAGTTAAAATATTGCCAGATAGATAACATAAACCACTAAAGAATCATTACGATTGACAACGTAAAACAGAGAAGAATTATCTAAATAGACACCATAAGTAAGAAGAATCATCTACATAGACAACATAATACAAAGAAGAATCAATCATCTAAATAAACAACATGAACCAGAGAAGAATCATCTAAATAAACAACATTCTGCAGAGAAGAATCATGTACATAAACAACATAAATCAGAGAAGAATAATCTAAATAAACAACATAAATCAGGGAAGGTTGCCATTCAACAGCATACCACAACAAGCAATGATGTACAAACCAGATGGAAATAGAGGAAAGAGGCCGACCACGTAAATGTTGGACGGAGGGAATAACAGAGTCCATGGGAATATCGATATATGAAGCCCATAATCGGACACTCTTACGATGTTTATACTTCACCTCAACCCCGTAATGTACAAGAGGAACACGATGAGATGAGATGAGAAATCAGAGAAGAATCATTATGATAGACAACATAACAAAGATAAGAATAATCTAAATAGACAACCTTAATAAGAAGAATCATCTGATTAGACAACATAAACTCATTCATTCATTCATTCATTCAGTAGCATGTCCCCTGCAGAAACTCGATCCCATAACAACCTTCCGGAAAACCTCTCGATCACAAGCAAGATGTCCCGCGTCTGATACACCCATCTGGAGATCATCCGCCACATCTTGCACCCATCTTCTATTTTTCCTTCCTCTTCCTCTCTTCCCAGGCATATACCCCTCCATTATTGTTCTCTCCAGACTTTCGTGACGTTTCAAGTGACCAAAATGTTTCAATTTTCTTTGTTTTATCGTCTTTAATAGCCAACCCTCTTCAATATTCAGCTCTTGAAGTATGGATGCATTTGTTCTTTTCTTTACCCAAGATATTCTTAGAACCCGTCTATAACATTTATATTCAAAGGCATTTATGCGCTGTTCAGCTTGTTTAGTAAGTATCCAGGTCTCACAGGAGTATGTTGCAATTGGAAAGATGCATGTTCTTAAAAATCTGAGAAGAATAATCTAAGTAAACAATATCAATCAGAGAAGAATCATCTAAATAGACGCAATAAATCAGAGAAGAATAATCTAAATAAACATCAGAAATCAGAGAAGAATAATCGAAATAAACAACATTTATTAGAGAAGAATCATCTAAGTAAACATCATCAATCAAAGAAGAAGAATCTAAATGGACAAAATAAATCAGAGAAGAATAATCAAAGATGAAGAATCAAAATGGACATAATAAATCAGAGAAGAATAATCAAAGATGAAGAATCTAAATGGACAAAATAAATCAGAGAAGAATAATCTAAATGCACAACATAAATCAAAGAAGAATAATCTAAATACACAATATAAATCAGAAAAGAATCACTACGACAGACAACATAACAAAAAGAAGAATCATCTGAATAGACAACACAAACTAGAGAAGAATAATCTAAATAAACAACATAAACTAGAGAAAAATAATCTAAATAAACAACATAAACTAGAGCAGAATAATCTAAATAAACAACATAAACTAGAGAAGAATAATCTAAATAAACAATACACACCAGAGAAGAATAATCTAAATAAACAACATAAATCAGAGAAGAATCAATACAATAGACAAAATAACAAAGAGAAGAATCATCTAAATAGACAACCTTAATAAGAAGAATCATCTGAATAGACGACGTAAGCCAGAGTAGAATAATCTAAATAAGCAACATAAACTAGAGAATAATAATTTAAATAGACAACATAAACCAGAGAAGAATCATCTAGGCAGTTGTTTTTCAAATATCATCATTATAACGTGCCATGCCGATAAGCCTGGGGAAGAAGGGGGGGGGGGCTATCATGTATCACTATCTCACTCGATCACCATAGTCGTGGATCAGCTTAATGTTATTGTCTCGAATAATGTCTAGAATCATGTAAATAATGGAAATCAGCATGGGTTTAACCCCTACCTCGGTCAGTTGGTCTAAAATGTTGACGTCCTGTCCTCGACATGGGGACATAAATTACAAGTACCACTGAAGTCGGAGTGGGTTCGCCTGATGGCGAGGGACACTGGTAATGGGGGAGAGCTAATACACACGCGAAAATCCGCGAAAATCAATCCAGTATGGACTACACTGGAGTTCAACGAGCGACAAACAAAAATAAAACAATGTAAATAACCAAGATTGACTGGTGGTTGTGGCTGTCTCCAGCAAGCTGTGTCCGAGGGGAAGGGAGTGCCCCCGGTCAAGAACATCATGGACACCTGGACCATGCAGATGAACTTCCCCGTGGTGACAGTTGAACGGGACATGAACTATCTGAACATGATACGGGTATCACAGGAACGATACCTGTCTGACCCCACAGCCACGGACCCTGGCAAATATGTGTCACCGTTTAAGTAAGTACTGTCTGTCTGTCTGTCTGTCTGTCTGTCTGTCTGTCTGTCTGTCTGTCTGCCTGCCTGCCTGCCTGCCTGCCTGCCTGCCTGTCCGTCTGTCTTCTCAACCGTCGCCTTTGTAGATGTGAGAAAAATGCAAAGAAATGCATGGGATGGCATATACAGAAATGAGGCAGTACAAGAATAAATTCGTACCGACAATTAATTCGAGCTTTCATATTTAGAGAGTCCGGATTCTTTGGAGATTTTACCGGGTGAAATTAACTTGAAACTTTAGCCATAAAGGACAAACTTAACGAGCCAAAATAGCAACAGAAAGCCAAAGATATACATACTTAAACTGCGTGGCGAAATGGAACAATCCGAACAAGAACATAGATCCACGCAGCTCTGTCAGGGTCTGTCCCATATTGTTCATGCGTTTCTACTTCTCTTCCCCCTTTGCTTTTAGATCTTCCTCTATACCTTGTGCCCCGTGGATTCCAGACAAAGGCCTGTCTAGTGATATTATTCTCGGGTGTTCTCAATGTATGTATGTCCTATCTTTTCTAGTGATACTATTTTCGTGTTTTCTCAATGTATGTTCTATCTGTTCTAGTGAGACTATTCCCGAGTTTTCTTAATGTATGTTCTATCTGTTCTAGTGATACTATTGTCGGGTATTCTCAGTGTGTGTCCTATCTTTTCTTGTGATACTATTGTCGGGTATTCTCAATGCGTGTTTTATCCGGCGCCATATAAAATATAAAACACAAATATAACCAAAGAAAGTCAATTACACACCAAGAAACGCAATTTGATCTACGGGCAGTGAAGAACAAGGAGATAGAAGATAATTTCAACGTAGAGGTAAAGAACAGATTTGATGCATTGTCCGATATGGAAATATTATTTCAAGGTGTCGGCTACCAATGGGAAATATTACAGAAATCAGTCAACCAACCTGCAGAAACAACCCATTCTCTCTCTCTCTCTCTCTCTCTCTCTCTCTCTCTCTCTCTCTCTCTCTCTCTCTCTCTCTCTCTCTCTCTCTCTCTCTCTCTCTCTCTCTCTCCTCTCTCTCTCCCCCCCCCCCCCCCCCCTAAAAAAACCCCGCAAGAAATGGATGACGGAAGATATCTTACAACTCATAGAAAAAAGAAGAAATAACAAATATAACCATGACAAATACGATGAGATTCACGGGGAAATTAGGAAACTATACAAAGAGGCACGGGAAGCATGGCTTGAGGAAAATTGTAGGGAAATTGAAAACATCTAAACAACACCTGGAATACTAAATTAATGCACAAAATAATTAATGAAATCAACAGGTTGCCTAAAAATCAAAGATGGCAAAATCATAATAGAAAGTGATCAGATTTTACATGCGTGGTCAAATTATGTGAAAGACCTGTATGATGATACAAGAGAAGAACAGTAAGCTATTCGGAATAATAATGAAGGACCATCAGATGTGAAGAATGGAATGGAGACGGATTGTATCTGCAGCAAAGAACCTCAATGGCTCGGAACGCTGAAGAAGAAGAAGAAGATTAGATTTGAAGATGGAAGTTCAGAATGCACTTAACCATTTGAAAACTGGCAAGACCCCGGGTCCAGATAACACCACACCAGAAATGATCAATTCCTTAGAAGAATATGGAATAGACCAAGTCACCAGACTGCTAAACGCAATATACGATATTGGAGATATACCTCCTGAATTATGTAATTCTATATTTATTGCAATCATGAAGAAATCAGGAGTCTTCGAATGTGATCAACATAGCACAATTAGGATAATGAGCCACATCACGAAGATTTGCTAAGAATTATCATAGCAAAGAGTTAGGAAGACAATACAACCCGAAATAGGAGAAGAAAAATTTTGGTTTGTAGAAGGCAAAGGTACAGTAAATACTGTACATCTGCTGAGAACATTAATTGAACGTTCTGTACAAGTAAACAAAGATCTACACCTTTGCTTTATTGATTACACAAAGGCTTTCGATAAAGTAACACATGTCAACATGATAAAGATGCTTGCAGATCTACACATTGATGGGAAAGAACTTAGACCTGTAACAAGCATAAGGATTGATACTGAAGTAGATCAATATCAGCCTATTTAAGAGAGCTGTGAGACAGGGATGTGTGATGTCTCCAGATTTTGTTTACCTGTACAGTGAAAATATTTTCAGAAATATAGAAGATATGAAAGGAATCATCATTGGAGGAAGAAACATCAATAACATTAGATATGCAGATGATACAGTATTGATTGCAGACAATGAGCAGGATCTGCAACATTTAGTAGATGCGGTTGTTGCACACAGTGAACAACTAGGGTTAGAATTAAATTGTAAGAAGACACAGATTATGGTCGTCACTAGGAAGAAGGAAATATCACAATGTAATATACAAGTAAATGGGAATATTCTTAAACAAGTGAATCGGTACAATTATCTCGGAACAGTCATAATATCTGATGGGAGATGCCTTGAAGAGATTAGAACAAGAATTCGCCATGGCGAAGGTAGCCTTTTGTAAGATGAAAAACATACTGACCAATAAAAAGATGTCATTTGCAACGAGAAAAAGAGTGTTGAAGTGCTACATAGAACCTGTACTTTTGTATGGATGTGAAGCGTGGACAATGAGCAGGCAAGCTGAAAACATTTGATGGCTGTGGAAATGTGATCTCTGAGGAAAATGCAAAGAATACCATGATCAGACAGAAAAACCAATGACCAAGTCAAGCAAGAAACAACTGAAAATCTTAAAATGATTAGAGAAATTAGACGTAGACAGTCAACATTTTTTGGTCATGTTATGAGAAGAAATAAATTGGAGAACTTGGTGACAACTAGCAAGATCGAGAGGAAGAGAACAAGGGGAAGACGGAGAAGTAGCAAATACCTGGATGGCATTGGCCACGTGGCATGGTCGAGACAAGAACACAGAACTGATCCACGACTCTGGTGATCGAGTGAGATGGCAGAACATGACCACCCACGCTTACCGGCATGGTACATGATGATGATGATGATGGAGCGTCAGCGTTTTATCTTCACTTCTAGGTTGTCTTCTGCTAGTCTAGATCAGTGTTTCCCAACGTGGGGCCCACGCCCCACAGGGGGGAAATTCGAATTTTAAGGGGGGCAATTCGAAAATGGAAGAAATCGGCTGGATATAACAAAACGGGGAGACTTGAGACTGAAGTTAACTAAATTGGAACCTGACATAAAATCTCTTTGCAGCAAGCATCAAGCGCAAGGATCTCACTAAATTTAAATAATTGCTAATAATTAAAATAATATAGAAAAATCTTTAATTAAAATTGTTTTGTACTTGAATTTCAGTTCTCCATTATATGTTTTGAAAATTTACTTACTGTCTTTGCTCAATAATTTCCTAGCGATTATTGGTCCTTTGGCTAGGATCGGGTGCATTTGCTGCTCTCCCCGCCAGTAGTGCGCCTGGTCTGGTCGGGGGCCAGGATGATCAAATAAAAACCCATCACATATCTTCACCTTAGATGTGGACCTGGTGGACCACTGTGGGCAATAGCTCACAGTGAGACTAAGGGTCCACAAAAAAAAGGGGGAGGCGGGGAAACCAGCTTGTCTGGGGTAACCGCCAAACCCAACACAACCGACACATAGCTCTGGCCCCTCTGGAAATCGTGAGCCATTCTAAAACAAAAAATTCAAGTTTCTTTGGTGAACATTTAAATTTTTGAATATTAAAAATGATGCATATGTTTGGGAGGGGGGGGGGGGGGGGGGGGGGGGGAGGGGGCATAAGAAGTTTAGAAAGGCTTAGGTGGGGCATAGCACAAAAATAGGTTGGGAAACACTGGTCTAGATCTTTTCATAGTGCCCCACATTGGTGATTTTGTCATACCATGTGATTCCTTCTAATGTGCACGGACATCAATTAGTGGATGTCTGTTGTTTATTTTGTAATTGTTTTCGTTGTTCTTCGTGCTTCTGACCTCCCTGCGGAAAGGGACCCAGCCATATGGGATAAAACCCGGGGCAATGAAGCCGATCCTCTCGACCTTTAAGACTTTCGACTTTTGTTCCGAAAATACTACTGATTTATCGATAGAACTGAACATTCTAAGTTTGGTGCTGCGTTTAATTTCTTGTGTTCCACATATTTCCTTGTGTTATAAAGCTCCTGCAGCCTGCTGTTTTCTTAATTCTGATAACTGTATCCGTTCCATCCCCGTTGGCCCCATTGCTACCTAAGTAGGTGTATGATTGTTTCTCTTGAAGCCTGGTTTCTCCGAAGGAGATAAGGTCTTTCACGTCTGAAGTCATTCACGTCTGCATTAATTCACGTGTGCATTCATTCACGTTTGCATTCATTCACGTCTGCATTCATTCTCGCATGGATTCATTCACGTCTGCATTCATTCACGTCTGCATTCACTCACGTCTGCATTAATTCACGTGTGCATTCATTCACATCTACATTCATTCACGTATGGATTCATTCACGTCTACATTCATTCACGTCTGCATTAATTCACGCATGGATTCAATCACGTCTGCATTCATTCATGTCTGCATTCATTCACGTGTGCATTCATTCACGTCTGCATTCATTCTCGTCTGCATTCATTCACGTCTGCATTCACGTCTGCATTCATTCACGTCTGCATTCATTCACGTCTGCATTCATTCACGCATGGATTCATTCACGCTCATTCACGTCTGCATTCATTCACGTCTGCATTCATTCACGCATGAATTCATTCACGTCTGCATCTCTTCAGTTACACCTGGACTATACCTTTGACCTTCACCTCAAGCGCCAGCCTCAACTTCAACCAAACTGACGCAGATGTTCACTGGATGTTCAGATCGGAGCGCACAAGTAAGTGCACATAGGGGACAGTCATGTTGTAGCCACCACAAGACAGTTAGTGAAAGCCACAATGGTAGATGCCATGTTTGTCTGTCTGCATGAAAACATTTACTGGGGAGAGGTTTGCTGTTGTGAAAACACAACATAGACTTGGGTGTCGATGACTGTTGTCAGTGGTCACATATAACGTATTGTGAAGGAGAATTATGCTGGTCGGTCTATACAAATATGTTTCTAGCTCCTTGTGTCTAGTGTGAGAGCGACCACATCAGCCACGAATGCTGGTCGGTCTATACAAATATGTTTCTAGCTCCTTGTGTCTAGTGTGAGAGCGACCACATCAGTCACGAATGCTGGTCCATCTATCCTCATGTGCCATGTCGATAAGCGTGGGCGGTTATGTTTTGCCATCTCACTCGATCACAAGAGTCGTGGATCAGCTCCGTATTCCCGTCTCGAGCATTCCACGTGGTCACGCCATCCAGGTATTTACTTCTCGGTCTTCCCCGTGGTCTCTTCCCTACGATCTTGCTAGTTGTCACCAAGTTGTCTCCAATTCATTTCTTCTCATAACATGCCCACAAAACTTTTACGGTCTACGTCTAATGTCTCTAATCAGTTTACGATCTTCATTTGTTTCTTGAAGGACTTGTTCATTGGTTTTTCCGTCTGTCCATGGTATTCTTTGCATTTTCCTCTGAAACCACTTTTCCACAGCCATCAGTTATTTTTCAGCCTGATTGCTCATTGTCCATGCTTCACAGAAATAGAGATTCTATGTAGCAATTCAACACTCTTTTTCTCGTTTCAATTGATATAATCGTATTGGTCAATATTATTTCATCTTGCAAAAGGCTACCTCCGCAATGACAATTCTTGTTCTAATATCTTCAAGGCATCTCCTATCAGATGTTATGACTGTGCCGAGATAACTGTATTGATTCACTTGCCTAAGAATATGCCCATTTACTCGTATATTACATTGTGGTATTTCCTTCTTTCCAGTGACGACCATAATCTGTGTTGTCTTATCATTCAGTTCTAACCTTAGTTGTTCACTGTGTGCAACAACCGCATCTACTAAATATTGCAGGTCCTCTTCATTGTCTGCAATCAAGACTGTATCATCTGCATATCTAATGTTATTGATGTGTCGTTCCCCAATGTTCATTCCTTCCATATCATCTATATTTCGTTGGTCGGTCTATACAAATATGTTTCTAGCTCCTTATGTCTGATGGGCTTTAAGCTTGCCAACGAAGCCTTTGATTTCTTTACGTATAGCAATGTGATGTATATTTCACATATTTGTTTTTGTTATTTACTCACAGAATAGAAATGAGATGCAAATTTTACATATTTGTGGTTGCGTAGTTCAAACATCTTTTATTTTATTACTCACGAACAGAGAACTTCATTCCCAGCGGCCCACTACCAAACATCACCGAAGTTGACGGGTGGATCCTGGCCAATGTCCAGCAGTACGGCTACTACCGGGTCAACTATCAAGTAGGCAACTGGAAGGCTCTTGGCAGACAACTACAAACTAACCATTCGGTGAGTGTTCGTGTGACCTCCATGTATACTCATAATGAGCGCAGCGAAGGCACAAACCTTATCCTGGTGCGAGGAAATGCAACATAAAGATTAAATAAATGTCATTGCACTGCAGACCAGGAACTATGTATTGGTCGGCAACTGGTCTAGGATTGAAGCTCTGAATGAATTTCGTTGCTGATCGGGCAGCTTCTGCAGCTGGTTTTGTTCGAGACATATTGATGTTACTTTTCCTCTGGAGTAAACTAGGCAGGCCTAGAGAGGGATCATGCTGCATGGGCAACACAGGTTCTCTACAATTGAGCCCAGGCTTTGTGCTATGGAGAGGTATAACTCCATGTTACAGCACACATGAACTGGAGGCATTATGAATGTGTGGTGATGATTCCTCAATAGGTTCGAGTTGTTTCATTGTCAACAGACTTCACATCAATGTCCGGCAGGAAAGTGACCAGAGTGTATGTGGTTGACTGAGAGGAAAGTGACCAGCATGTGTGATGTTGACTGACAGGAAAGTGACCAGCATGTGTGATGTTGACTGAGAGGAAAGTGACCAGCGTGTGTGATGTTGACTGAGAGGAAAGTGACCAGCATGTGTGATGTTGACTGAGAGGAAAGTGACCAGCGTGTGTGATGTTGACTGAGAGGAAAGTGACCAGCGTGTGTGATGTTGACTGAGAGGAAAGTGACCAGCGTGTATGTGGTTGACTAAGAGGAAAGTGACCAGCGTGTATGTGGTTGACTGAGAGGAAAGTGACCAGCGTGTATGTGGTTGACTGAGAGGAAAGTGACCAGCATGTATGATGTTGACTGAGAGGAAAGTGACCAGCGTGGATGTGGTTGACTGAGGAGGAAAGTGACCAGCGTGTATGTGGTTGACTGAGAGGAAAGTGACCAGCGTATAGGTGGTTGACTGAGAAAAAAGTGACCAGCGTGTATGTGGTTGACTGAGAGGAAAGTCACCATCGTGTATGTGGTTGACTGAGAGGAAAGTGACCAGCATGTATGATGTTGACTGAGAGGAAAGTGACCAGCGTGTATGTGGTTGACTGAGAGGAAAGTGACCAGCATGTGTGATGTTGACTGAGAGGAAAGTGACCACCGTGTATGTGGTTGACTGAGAGGAAAGTGACCAGCATGTATGATGTTGACTGAGAAGAAAGTGACCAGCATGTATGATGTTGACTGAGAGGAAAGTGACCAGCGTGTATGTGGTTGACTGAGAGGAAAGTGACCAGCATGTGTGATGTTGGCTAAGAGGAAAGTCACCAGCGTATATATGGTTGACTGAGAGGAAAGTGACCAGCGTGTATGTGGTTGACTGAGAGGAAAGTGACCAGCATGTAGGCGGTTGACTGAGAGGAAAGTGACCAGCGTGTATGTGGTTGACTGAGAGGAAAGTGACCAGCGTGTGTGATGTTGACTGAGAGGAAAGTGACCAGCATGTATGTGGTTGACTGAGAGAAATGTGACCAGCGTGTATGTGGTTGACTGAGAGGAAAGTGACCAGCGTGTATGTGGTTGACTGAGAGGAAAGTGACCAGCGTGTATGTGGTTGACTGAGAGGACAGTCACCAGCGTGTATGTGGTTGACTGAGAGGAAAGTGACCAGCATGTATGTGGTTGACTGAGAGGAAAGTGACCAGCGTGTATGTGGTTGACTGAGAGGAAAGTGACCAGCGTGTATGTGGTTGATCGAGAGGAAAGTGACCAGCATGTATGTGGTTGACTGAGAGGAAAGTGACCAGCGTGTATGTGGTTGACTGAGAGGAAAGTGACCAGCGTGTATGTGGTTGACTGAGAGGAAAGTGACCAGCGTGTATGTGGTTGACTGAGAGGAAAGTGACCAGCTTGTATGTGGTTGACTGAGAGGAATGTGACCAGTGTGTATGTGGTTGACTGAGAGGAAAGTGACCAGCGTGTGTGATGTTGACTGAGAGGAAAGTGACCAGCATGTGATGTTGACTGAGAGGAAAGTGACCAGCATGTATGATGTTGACTGAGAGGAAAGTGACCAGCGTGTATGTGGTTGACTGAGAGGAAAGTGACCAGCTTGTATGTGGTTGACTGAGAGGAAAGTGACCATCGTGTATGTGGTTGACTGAGAGGAAAGTGACCATCGTGTATGTGGTTGACTGAGAGGAAAGTGACCATCGTGTATGTGGTTGACTGAGAGGAAAGTGACCATCGTGTATGTGGTTGACTGAGAGGAAAGTGACCAGCGTGTATGTGGTTGACTGAGAGGAAAGTGACCATCGTGTATGTGGTTGACTGAGAGGAAAGTGACCATCGTGTATGTGGTTGACTGAGAGGAAAGTTACCAACGTGTATGTGGTTGACTGAGAGGAAAGTGACCAGCTTGTATGTGGTTGACTGAGAGGAAAGTGACCAGCGTGTATGTGGTTGACTGAGAGGAAAGTGACCAGCGTGTGTGATGTTGACTGAGAGGAAAGTGACCAGCATGTGATGTTGACTGAGAGGAAAGTGACCAGCATGTATGATGTTGACTAAGAGGAAAGTGACCATCGTGTATGTGGTTGACTGAGAGGAAAGTGACCATCGTGTATGTGGTTGACTGAGAGGAAAGTGACCAGCATGTATGATGTTGACTGAGAGGAAAGTGACCAGCGTGTATGTGGTTGACTGAGAGGAAAGTGACCAGCATGTGTGATGTTGACTGAGAGGAAAATGACCACCGTGTATGTGGTTGACTGAGAGGAAAGTGACCAGCATGTATGATGTTGACTGAGAGGAAAGTGACCAGCATGTATGATGTTGACTGAGAGGAAAGTGACCAGCGTGTATGTGGTTGACTGAGAGGAAAGTGACCAGCATGTGTGATGTTGGCTAAGAGGAAAGTCACCAGCGTGTATGTGGTTGACTGAGAGGAAAGTCACCAGCGTGTATGTGGTTGACTGAGAGGAAAGTGACCAGCATGTGTGATGTTGACTGAGAGGAAAGTCACCAGCGTGTATGTGGTTGACTGAGAGGAAAGTGACCAGCGTGTATGTGGTTGACTGAGAGGAAAGTGACCAGCATGTATGTGGTTGACTGAGAGGAAAGTGACCAGCGTGTATGTGGTTGACTGAGAGGAAAGTGACCAGCGTGTGTGATGTTGACTGAGAGGAAAGTGACCAGCATGTGTGATGTTGACTGAGAGGAAAGTGACCAGCGTGTATGTGGTTGACTGAGAGGAAAGTGACCATCGTGTATGTGGTTGACTGAGAGGAACGTGACCAGCGTGTATGTGGTTGACTGAGGGGAAAGTGACCAGCGTGTATGTGGTTGACTGAGAGAAAGTGACCAGCGTGTATGTGGTTGACAGAGAGGAAAGTGACCAGCGTGTATGTGGTGACTGAGAGAAAGTGACCAGCATGTATGTGGTTGACTGAGAGGAAAGTGACCACGTGTATGTGGTTGACTGGAGGAAAGTGACCAGCATGTATGTGGTTGACTCGGAGAGAAAGTGACCAGCGTGTATGTGGTTGACTGAGAGGAAAGTGACCAGCGTGTATGTGGGTTGACTGAGAGGAAAGTGACCAGCGTGTATGTGGTTGACTGAGAGGAAAGTGCCAGCGTGTATGTGGTTGACTGAGAGGAAAGTGACCAGCGTGTATGTGGTTGACTGAGAGGAAAGTGACCAGCATGTGTGATGTTGACTGAGAGGAAAGTGACCAGTGTGTATGTGGTTGACTGAGAGGAAAGTGACCAGCGTGTGTGATGTTGACTGAGAGGAAAGTGACCAGCATGTGATGTTGACTGAGAGGAAAGTGACCAGCATGTATGATGTTGACTGAGAGGAAAGTGACCAGCGTGTATGTGGTTGACTGAGAGAAAAGTGACCATCGTGTATGTGGTTGACTGAGAGGAAAGTGACCAGCATGTATGATGTTGACTGAGAGGAAAGTGACCAGATAGTATGTGGTTGACTGAGAGGAAAGTGACCAGCATGTGTGATGTTGACTGAGAGGAAAGTGACCACCGTGTATGTGGTTGACTAAGAGGAAAGTGACCAGCATGTATGATGTTAACTGAGAGGAAAGTGACCAGCATGTATGATGTTGACTGAGAGGAAAGTGACCAGCGTGTATGTGGTTGACTGAGAGGAAAGTGACCAGCATGTGTGATGTTGGCTAAGAGGAAAGTCACCAGCATGTATGTGGTTGACTGAGAGGAAAGTCACCAGCGTGTTTGTGTTTGACTGAGAGGAAAGTGACCAGCATGTGTGATGTTGACTGAGAGGAAAGTCACCAGCGTGTATGTGGTTGACTGAGAGGAAAGTGACCAGCGTGTATGTGGTTGACTGAGAGGAAAGTGACCAGCATGTATGTGGTTGACTGAGAGGAAAGTGACCAGCGTGTATGTGGTTGACTGAGAGGAAAGTGACCAGCGTGTATGTGGTTGACTGAGAGGAAAGTGACCAGTGTGTATGTGGTTGACTGAGAGGAAAGTGACCAGCGTTTGTGATTTTGACTGAGAGGAAAGTGACCAGCGTGTATGTTGTTGACTGAGAGGAAAGTGACCAGCATTTATGTGGTTGACTGAGAGGAAAGTGACCAGCGTGTATGTGGTTGACTGAGAGGAAAGTCACCAGCGTGTATGTGGTTGACTGAGAGGAAAGTGACCAGCATGTATGTGGGTTGACTGAGAGGAAAGTGACCAGCGTGTATGGTGGTTGACTGAGAGGAAAGTGACCAGCATGTATGTGGTTGACTGAGAGGAAAGTGACCAGCGTGTATGTGGTTAACTGAGAGGAAAGTGACCAGCGTGTATGTGGTTGACTGAGAGGAAAGTGACCAGCGTGTATGTGGTTGACTGAGAGGAAAGTGACCAGCGTGTATGTGGTTGACTGAGAGGAAAAGTGACCAGCGTGTATGTGGTTGACTGAGAGGAAAGTGACCAGTGTGTATGTGGTTGACTGAGAGGAAAGTGACCAGTGTGTGTGATGTTGACTGAAAGGAAAGTGACCAGCATGTATGTGGTTGACTGAGAGGAAAGTGACCAGCGTGTGTGATGTTGACTGAGAGGAAAGTGACCAGCATGTGATGTTGACTGAGAGGAAAGTGACCAGCCATGTATGATGTTGACTGAGAGGAAAGTACCAGCGTGTATGTGGTTGAACTGAGAGGAAGTGACCAGCGTGTGTGATGTTGACTGAGAGGAAAGTGACCAGCATGTATGACGTTGACTGAGAGAAAAGTGACCAGCGTGTATTGGTTTACTGAGAGGAAAGTGACCAGCGTGTATGTGGTTGACTGAGAGGAAAGTGACCAGCGTGTATGTGGTTGACTGAGAGGAAAGTGACCAGCGTTGTATGTGGTTGACTGAGAGGAAAGTGACCAGCGTGTATGTGGTTGACTGAGAGGAAAGTGACCAGCGTGTATGTGGTTGACTGAGAGGAAAGTGACCAGCGTGTATGTGGTTGACTGAGAGGAAAGTGACCAGTGTGTATGTGGTTGACTGAGAGGAAAGTGACCAGCATGTGTGATGTTGACTGAGAGGAAAGTGACCAGCATGTATGATGTTGACTGAGAGGAAAGTGACCAGCGTGTATGTGGTTGACTGAGAGGAAAGTGACCAGCATGTGATGTTGACTGAGAGGAAAGTGACCAGCATGTATGATGTTGACTGAGAGGAAAGTGACCAGCGTGTATGTGGTTGACTGAGAGGAAAGTGACCATCGTGTTTGTGGTTGACTGAGAGGAAAGTGACCAGCATGTATGATGTTGACTGAGAGGAAAGTGACCAGCGTGTATGTGGTTGACTGAGAGGAAAGGGACCAGCATGTGTGATGTTGACTGAGAGGAAAGTGACCACCGTGTATGTGGTTGACTGAGAGGAAAGTGACCAGCATGTATGATGTTGACTGAGAGGAAAGTTACCAGCATGTATGATGTTGACTGAGAGGAAAGTGACTAGCGTGTATGTGGTTGACCTGAGAGGAAAGTGACCAGCATGTGTGATGGTTGGCTAAGAGGAAAGTCACCAGCATGTATGTGGTTGACTGAGAGGAAAGTCACCAGCGTGTTTGTGTTTGACTGAGAGGAAAGTGACCAGCATGTGTGATGTTGACTGAGAGGAAAGTCACCAGCGTGTATGTGGTTGACTGAGAGGAAAGTGACCAGCGTGTATGTGGTTGACTGAGAGGAAAGTGACCAGCATGTATGTGGTTGACTGAGATGAAAGTGACCAGCGTGTATGTGGTTGACTGAGAGGAAAGTGACCAGCATGTGATGTTGACTGAGAGGAAAGTGACCAGCGTGTGTGATTTTGACAGAGAGGAAGTGACCAGCGTGTATGTGGTTGACTGAGAGGAAAGTGACCAGCGTGTATGTGGTTTGACTGAGAGGAAAGTGACCAGCATGTATGTGGTTGACTGAGAGGAAAGTGACCAGCGTGTATGTGGTTGACTGAGAGGAAAGTGACCAGCGTGTATGTGGTTGACTGAGAGGAAAGTCACCAGCGTGTATGTGGTTGACTGAGAGGAAAGTGACCAGCATGTATGTGGTTGACTGAGAGGAAAGTGACCAGCGTGTATGTGGTTGACTGAGAGGAAAGTGACCAGGCATCTATGTGGTTGACTGAGAGGAAAGTGACCAGCGTGTATGTGGTTGACTAAGAGGAAGTGACCAGCGTGTATGTGGTTTGACTGAGAGGGAAAGTGACCAGCGTGTATGTGGTTGACTGAGAGGAAAGTGACCAGCGTGTATGTGGTTGACTGAGAGGAAAGTGACCAGCGTGTGATGTGGTTGACTGAGAGGAATGTGAACCAGTGTGGTATGTGGTTGACTGAGAGGACAGTGACCAGCGTGTGTGATGTTGACTGAGAGGAAAGTGACCAGCATGTATGTGGTTGACTGAGAGGAAAGTGACCAGCGTGTGTGATGTTGACTGAGAGGAAGTGACCAGCATGTGATATTGACTGAGAGGAAAGTGACCAGCATGTATGATGTTGACTGAGAGGAAAAGTGACCAGCGTGTATATGGTTGACTGAGAGGCAAGTGACCAGCGTGTGTGATGTTGACTGAGAGGAAAATGACCAGCATGTATGACAGTTGACTGAGAGGAAAGTGACCAGCGTGTATGTGGTTTACTGAGAGGAAAGTGACCAGCGTGTATGTGGTTGACTGAGAGGAAAGTGACCAGCGTGTATGTGGTTTGACTGAGAGGAAAGTGACCAGCGTGTAGTGGTTGACCTGAGAGGAAAGTGACCAGCGTGTATGTGGTTGACTGAGAGGAAAGTGACCAGCGTGTATGTGGTTGACTGAGAGGAAAGTGGACCAAGCGTGGTATGTGGTTGAATGAGGAATGAAAGTGACCAGTGTGTATGTGGTTGACTGAGAGGAAAGTGACCAGCATGTGTGATGTTGACTGAGAGGAAAAGTGACCAGCATGTATGATGGTTGACTGAGAGGGAAAGTGACCAGCGTGTGTGATGTTGACTGAGAGGAAAGTGACCAGCATGTGATGTTGACTGAGAGGAAAGTGACCAGCATGTATGATGTTGACTGAGAGGAAAGTGACCAGCGTGTATGTGGTTGACTGAGAGGAAGTGACCAGCGTGTATGTGGTTGACTGAGAGGAAAAGTGACCAGCAGTGTAGTGGTTGACTGAGAGGAAAGTGACCAGCAGTGTATGTGGTTGACTGAGAGGAAAGTTACCAGCGTGTATGTGGTTGACTGAGAGGAAAGTGACCAGCGTGTATGTGGTTGACTGAGAGGCAAAGTCACCAGCGTGTATGTGGGTTGACTGAGAGGAAAGTGACCAGCGTGTATGTGGTTGACTGAGAGGAAAGTGACCAGCATGTATGTGGTTGACCTGAGATGAAAGTGACCAGCGTGTATGTGGTTGACTGAGAGGAAAGTGAACCAGCATGTGATGTTACTGAGAGGAAAGTGACCAGCGTGTGTGATTTGACAGAGAGGAAAGTGACCAGCGTGTATGTGGTTGACTGAGAGGAAAGTGACCAGCGTGTATGTGGTTGACTGAGAGGAAAGTGACCAGCATGTATGTGGTTGACTGAGAGGAAAGTGACCAGCGTGTATGTGGTTTGACTGAGAGGGAAAGTGACCAGCGTGTATGTGGTTGACTGAGAGGAAAGTCACCAGCGTGTATGTGGTTGACTGAGAGGAAAGTGACCAGCATGTATGTGGTTGACTGAGAGGAAAGTGACCAGCGTGTATGTGGTTGACTGAGAGGAAGTGACCAGCATCTATGTGGTTGACTGAGAGGAAAGTGACCAGCGTGTATGTGGTTGACTGAGAGGAAAGTGACCAGCGTGTATGTGGTTGACTGAGAGGAAGTGACCAGCGTGTATGTGGTTGACTGAGAGGAAAGTGACCAGCGTGTATGTGGTTGACTGAGAGGAAAGTGACCAGCGTGTATGTGGTTGACTGAGAGGAAGTGACCAGTGTGTATGTGGTTGACTGAGAGGACAGTGACCAGCGTGTATGATGTTGACTGAGAGGAAAGTGACCAGCATGTATGTGGTTGACTGAGAGGAAAGTGACCAGCGTGTGTGATGTTGACTGAGAGGAAAGTGACCAGCATGTGATATTGACTGAGAGGAAAGTGACCAGCATGTATGATGTTGACTGAGAGGAAAGTGACCAGCGTGTATATGGTTGACTGAGAGGAAAGTGACCAGCGTGTGTGATGTTGACTGAGAGGAAAATGACCAGCATGTATGACGTTGACTGAGAGGAAAGTGACCAGCGTGTATGTGGTTTGACTGAGAGGAAAGTGACCAGCGTGTATGTGGTTGACTGAGAGGAAAGTGACCAGCGTGTGTGTGGTTGACTGAGAGGAAAGTGACCAGCGTGTATGTGGTTGACTGAGAGGAAAGTGACCAGCGTGTATGTGGTTGACTGAGAGGAAAGTGACCAGCATGTATGTGGTTGACTGAGAGGAAAGTGACCAGCGTGTATGTGGTTGACTGAGAGGAAAGTGACCAGCATGTATGTGGTTGACTGAGAGGAAAGTGACCAGCGTGTATGTGGTTGACTGAGAGGAAAGTGACCAGCGTGTATGTGGTTGACTGAGAGGAAAGTGACCAGCGTGTATGTGGTTGACTGAGAGGAAAGTGACCAGCGTGTATGTGGTTGACTGAGAGGAAAGTGACCAGCGTGTATGCGGTTGACTGAGAGGAAAGTGACCAGTGTGTATGTGGTTGACTGAGAGGAAAGTGACCAGCGTGTGTGATGTTGACTGAGAGGAAAGTGACCAGCATGTATGTGGTTGACTGAGAGGAAAGTGACCAGCGTGTATGTGGTTGACTGAGAGGAAAGTGACCAGTGTGTATGTGGTTGACTGAGAGGAAAGTGACCAGCATGTGTGATGTTGACTGAGAGGAAAGTGACCAGCATGTGATGTTGACTGAGAGGAAAGTGACCAGCATGTATGATGTTGACTGAGAGGAAAGTGACCAGCGTGTATGTGGTTGACTGAGAGGAAAGTGACCAGCGTGTGTGATGTTGACTGAGAGGAAAGTGACCAGCATGTGATGTTGACTGAGAGGAAAGTGACCAGCGTGTATGTGGTTGACTGAGAGGAAAGTGACCAGCGTGTATGTGGTTGACTGAGAGGAAAGTGACCAGCATGTGATGGTTGACTGAGAGGAAAGTGACCAGCGTGTATGTGGTTGACTGAGAGGAAAGTGACCAGCGTGTATGTGGTTGACTGAGAGGAAAGTGACCAGCGTGTATGTGGTTGACTGAGAGGAAAGTGACCAGCGTGTATGTGGTTGACTGAGAGGAAAGTGACCAGCGTGTATGTGGTTGACTGAGAGGAAAGTGACCAGCATGTATGTGGTTGACTGAGAGGAAAGTGACCAGCGTGTATGTGGTTGACTGAGAGGAAAGTGACCAGCATGTATGTGGTTGACTGAGAGGAAAGTGACCAGCGTGTATGTGGTTGACTGAGAGGAAAGTGACCAGCGTGTATGTGGTTGACTGAGAGGAAAGTGACCAGCGTGTATGTGGTTGACTGAGAGGAAAGTGACCAGCGTGTATGTGGTTGACTGAGAGGAAAGTGACCAGCGTGTGTGATGTTGACTGAGAGGAAAGTGACCAGCATGTGATGTGTTGACTGAGAGGAAAGTGACCAGCATGTATGATGTTGACTGAGAGGAAAGTGACCAGCGTGTATGTGGTTGACTGAGAGGAAAGTGACCAGCGTGTGTGATGTTGACTGAGAGGAAAGTGACCAGCATGTGATGTTGACTGAGAGGAAAGTGACCAGCATGTATGATGTTGACTGAGAGGAAAGTGACCAGCGTGTATGTGGTTGACTGAGAGGAAAGTGACCAGCGTGTGTGATGTTGACTGAGAGGAAAGTGACCAGCATGTATGACGTTGACTGAGAGGAAAGTGACCAGCGTGTATGTTGTTGACTGAGAGGAAAGTGACCAGCGTGTATGTGGTTGACTGAGAGGAAAGTGACCAGCGTGTATGTGGTTGACTGAGAGGAAAGTGACCAGCGTGTATGTGGTTGACTGAGAGGAAAGTGACCAGCGTGTATGTGGTTGACTGAGAGGAAAGTGACCAGCGTGTTTGTGGTTGACTGAGAGGAAAGTGACCAGCGTGTATGTGGTTGACTGAGAGGAAAGTGACCAGTATGTATGTGGTTGACTGAGAGGAAAGTGACCAGCGTGTGTGATGTTGACTGAGAGGAAAGTGACCAGCATGTGATGTTGACTAAGAGGAAAGTGACCAGCATGTATGATGTTGACTGAGAGGAAAGTGACCAGCGTGTATGTGGTTGACTGAGAGGAAAGTGACCAGCGTGTGTGATGTTGACTGAGAGGAAAGTGACCAGCATGTGATGTTGACTGAGAGGAAAGTGACCAGCGTGTATGTTGTTGACTGAGAGGAAAGTGACCAGCGTGTATGTGGTTGACTGAGAGGAAAGTGACCAGCGTGTGTGTGGTTGACTGAGAGGAAAGTGACCAGCGTGTATGTGGTTGACTGAGAGGAAAGTGACCAGCGTGTATGTGGTTGACTGAGAGGAAAGTGACCAGCGTGTACGTGGTTGACTGAGAGGAAAGTGACCAGCGTGTATGTGGTTGACTGAGAGGAAAGTGACCAGCGTGTGTGATGTTGACTGAGAGGAAAGTGACCAGCATGTGATGTTGACTGAGAGGAAAGTGACCAGCATGTATGATGTTGACTGAGAGGAAAGTGACCAGCGTGTATGATGTTGACTGAGAGGAAAGTGACCAGCGTGTGTGATGTTGACTGAGAGGAAAGTGACCAGCATGTAAGATGTTGACTGAGAGGAAAGTGACCAGCGTTTATGTGGTTGACTGAGAGGAAGGTGACCAGCGTGTGTGATGTTGACTGGGAGGAAAGTGACCAGCATGTGTGATGTTGACTGAGAGGAAAGTGACCAGCGTGTGTGATGTTGACTGAGAGGAAAGTGACCAGCATGTGTGATGTTGACTGAGAGGAAAATGACCAGCGTGTGTGAGGGTGACTGAGAGGAAAGTGACAGCATGTGTGAGGGTGACTGAGAGGAAAGTGACCAGCATGTGTGATGTTGACTTAGAGGAAAGTGACCAGCATGTGTGATGTTGACTGAGAGGAAAGTGACCAGCATGTATGACGTTGACTGAGAGGAAAGTGACCAGCATGTGTGAGGGTGACTAACTGGTCACTGATTTCTGTTACAGGTGATTCCGACCATCAACCGGGCACAGATCATCAACGATGCCTGGAACCTGGCCAAGTAAGTATCTGTCTGTCTGTCTGTCTGTCTGTCTGTCTGTCTGTCTGTCTGTCTGTCTGTCTGTCTGTCTGTCTGTCTGCACGTTTCACTACAGATCACTCTACAGATCACTCTACAGATCACTCTACATATCTCACTACAGATCACTCTACAGAGCACTCTACAGATCACTCTACATATCTCACTACAGATCACGCTACAGATCACTCTACAGATCTCTCTACAGATTACACTACAGATCACTCTACAGATCACTCTACAGATCACTCTACAGATCACTCTACAGATCACTCTACAGATCACTCTACAGATCACTCTACAGATCACTCTACAGATCACTCTACAGATCACTCTACAGATCACTCTACAGATCACTCTACAGATCACTCTACAGATCACTCTACAGATCACTCTACATATCACTCTACATATCTCACTACAGATCACTCTACATATCTCACTACAGATCACTCTACAGATCACTCTACATATCTCACTACAGATCACTCTACAGATCACTCTACAGATCACTCTACATATCTCACTACAGATCACTCTACAGATCACTCTACAGAGCACTCTACATATCACTCTACATATCTCACTACAGATCACTCTACAGATCACTCTACAGAGCACTCTACATATCACTCTACATATCTCACTACAGATCACTCTACAGATCACTCTACATATCTCACTACAGATCACTCTACAGATCACTCTACAGAGCACTCTACATATCACTCTACATATCTCACTACAGATCACTCTACAGATCACTCTACATATCTCACTACAGATCACTCTACATATCTCACTACAGATCACTCTACAGATCACTCTACAGATCACTCTACAGATCACTCTACAGATCACTCTACAGATCACTCTACAGATCACTCTACAGATCACTCTACATATCACTCTACATATCTCACTACAGATCACTCTACATATCTCACTACAGATCACTCTACAGATCACTCTACATATCACTCTACATATCTCACTACAGATCACTCTACAGATCACTCTACATATCTCACTACAGATCACTCTACATATCTCACTACAGATCACTCCTACATATCTCACTACAGATCACTCTACATATCTCACTACAGATCACTCTACATATCTCACTACAGATCACTCTACATATCTCACTACAGATCACTCTACATATCTCACTACAGATCACTCTACAGATCACTCTACATATCACTCTACATATCTCACTACAGATCACTCTACATATCTCACTACAGATCACTCTACAGATCACTCTACATATCTCACTACAGATCACTCTACAGATCACTCTACATATCTCACTACAGATCACTCTACAGATCACTCTACAGATCACTCTACATATCTCACTACAGATCACTCTACATATCTCACTACAGATCACTCTACATATCTCACTACAGATCACTCTACATATCTCACTACAGATCACTCTACATATCTCACTACAGATCACTCTACAGATCACTCTACAGATCACTCTACATATCTCACTACAGATCACTCTACAGATCACTCTACATATCTCACTACAGATCACTCTACATATCTCACTACAGATCACTCTACAGATCACTCTACATATCTCACTACAGATCACTCTACATATCTCACTACAGATCACTCTACATATCTCACTACAGATCACTCTACAGATCACTCTACATATCTCACTACAGATCACTCTACATATCTCACTACAGATCACTCTACAGATCACTCTACAGATCACTCTACATATCTCACTACAGATCACTCTACAGATCACTCTACATATCTCACTACAGATCACTCTACATATCTCACTACAGATCACTCTACATATCTCACTACAGATCACTCTACATATCTCACTACAGATCACTCTACATATCTCACTACAGATCACTCTACATATCTCACTACAGATCACTCTACATATCTCACTACAGATCACTCTACAGATCACTCTACATATCACTCTACATATCTCACTACAGATCACTCTACATATCTCACTACAGATCACTCTACAGATCACTCTACAGATCACTCTACATATCTCACTACAGTTCTCTCTACAGATCACTCTACAGATCACTCTACAGATCACTCTACAGATCACTCTACAGAGCACTCTACAGATCACTCTACAGATCAGTCTACAGATCACTCTACAGATCACTCTACAGAGCACTCTACAGATCACTCTACAGATCACTCTACAGATCACTCTACAGAGCACTCTACAGATCACTCTACAGATCACTCTACAGATCACTCTACAGATCACTCTACAGATCACTCTACAGAGCACTCTACAGATCACTCTACAGATCAGTCTACATATCAGTCTACAGATCACTCTACAGATCACTCTACAGAGCACTCTACAGATCTCACTACAGATCACTCTACAGATCACTCTACAGATTACTCTACAGATCACTCTACAGATCACTCTACAGATCACTCTACAGATCACTCTACATATCACTCTACAGATCACTCTACAGATCACTCTACAGATCTCACTACAGATCACTCTACAGATCTCTCTACAGATTACACTACAGATCACTCTACAGATCACTCTACAGATTACTCTACAGATCACTCTACAGATCACTCTACAGATCACTCTACAGATCACTCTACAGATCTCACTACAGATCACTCTACAGATCTCACTACAGATCACTCTACAGATCTCTCTACAGATTACACTACAGATCAGTCTATAGTTCTCGCTACACATCATCTTACGGGAAGGACGTAAGAAGGTTCTCCTTTTTGGATTGTTTTTCCTGTTTATCGGCGCTTACCAAACCCGACACACCACATTGTGTCAACGGCTTCGGGCGGAGGCGCACGATTGGGGGGGGGGGGGTGGTGGTGATAAAAGCCTTATTTTAGTACGAGGAAATCCAAAGTAAAGAGTACAGGTCATGGCAGGGCAGACCATCTTCTTCTTCTTCTTCAGCATTCCGAGCCATTGAGGTTCTTTGCTGCAAATACAATCTGTCTCCATTCGTCTCTCTGGTGGACCTTCTCTTGCCAGTCGTTGATTCCAAGTGCTTGTAGGTCTGTATGTATATTATCTCTCCACCGCCTTCTTGGTCTACCTCGGGGTCTACGGTCATTTATTTCCTGAGTGTAAGCGAGTTTTGTTTCCCTATTATCTTCCATTCTTTCTATATGCCCCAGCCATTGTAGTCTATTAGCCTTCATGATACCAGTGATTAGCGGGGACTTAAACAAATCATAAATGTCTTTGTTACTTCTTCTTTTCCACTCTCCACTTTGTGTATCCCTAATGGGTCCAAAGATGCGTCTTAAAATTTTGTTCTCAAAGGTTTGTAACAAGGCTTCGTCTCCTTTCGTTGTACTCCAGGTTTCAGAGCCATACAGCACAACTGGTCTGATCAGTGTTTTGTATATTGTGATTTTGGTGTTACGAGATAGCGCCTTTGATTTTAGTAGATGTTGTAGTGCATAGTATATCTTATTTCCAGAGTTGATTCTAGTTTGTATTTCTTCCCTTATGATGTTGGAGCAGTTGAAGATTGTGCCCAGGTATTTGTATGTTTCCGTTCTTTTAATGGTCATATTATCTATTTGTATGTGGCCAGAGTTTTTAGCCATTCCGTCTCTTGAAATTACCATATATTCTGTCTTATCTTGGTTGATAACCAGCCCCATCTGTTGGGCTTTTTCCTTTAAGTGAGTCAATATTTCTAATGTCTTTTGTTCACTTTGCCCTATAATATCTATATCATCTGCATAACCAAGCAGCTTGGATGTTCCTCCAATATCACATTCCTCCTTTACCTTCCTTACAACTTTCTCTAGAGCCAGATTGAAGAGTAGCGGCGATAGTGCATCACCCTGTTTCAAGCCAGATGTTATTTGGAAGGGGTCTGATTTCCTGCCTTTATATGTTACTATATTATAAGTATCTTCCATGCATAGTTTGGTCATGTTAATTAACTTCCTTGGTATTCCAAATTCCTGCATAACATTCCATAGACTATTCCTATGGACACTATCATAAGCCTTTTTAAAATCCACAAAAATGTTATGGAGATCTCTTTTATATTCCCAATGTTTCTCGGCTATTTGTCGTAAGATAAATATCTGATCTATTGTTGATCTGTTTTGTCTAAAACCCGCCTGGTAGTCACCTAATATGTCTTCTGAATATGGTTTTAGTCTATTTAGTAATACTGCGGATAGTATCTTATAGCTTGTGGACAGTAGTGATATTCCTCTATAATTTCCACATTGGAACTTGTCTCCTTTCTTAAAGATAGGTATCAATAATGACTCTTTCCAGTCATGGGGTAATTCTTCTGTCCTCCAGATTTTTATTATTAGTTCGTATAGCTTTAGATGTAATGCATGGCCACCTGCCTTTATAAATTCAGCAGCAATTCCATCAGTCCCAGTTGCCTTATTGTTTTTAAGTCGTGTGATTACATATAGGATTTCTTCAAATGTAGGTTCTTCAATTTGTGGTTCGCATGTTAGAACCTCTTCCTGTGGGAAAATGTTACTTGGAGCTTCACAATTTAGTAATTCAATAAAATATTCTTTCCATGTGTTGCACATTTCTTCATTGGTATTTATCATATTCCCATTTTTGTCTTTTAAACCATATGTGTTTTGTTGGTGCCCTCGTTTCATTGACTTCAGTACTTTAAAAAACTTTCTGGATTCATTTTTCTGGTGATTAGTTTCCAAATCTTTGATTATATTACTCATATATTCTCGCTTCTGCTGTCTGACTATTTTTGTAGCCTCTTTACATTCATTTCTATAATGCTCTTCCTTTTGGATGTTATTGATGTCATTTAACCATACATGTCTGGCATTCTTCTTCTTAGTGACTGCTTCTTCACATTTTTGATTGAACCATCTGTTCTTTCTATGCGTGGTTGACACACCGAGACATTCTTCTGCGGTAGATTGAATTGTATTCTTGATGTTCAACCAAGTTTGGTCAACGCTTTCCTCCAAAGGGTTTTGCAAAGTTTCAAGTTTGGTCTCAAGGGCAGACCATGCAGGCTCTAAACCTTACTTGGCATTTGGTCTAAGATCGAAGCTCCGAGAGGCGGACAGTTACAGATATTTTATGCTGATCCGGCAGCTTCTGCAGCTTATCTTTTTCCAGATGTATTAATTTTTTCTGTCTTCTTGAATACACTAGGCAGGCCAAGAGAGGGATCATGTTGCTTGGGCAACACATGGTCTCCACAATTCAGTCCCGGCTTTATGCTATGGAAAGGTATAACTCCATCCCTGCTCTCCGCCACGGGTTAGTATTATTTTTGAAGAACAATTAACAAACTATGGTCTGTAAAGAAGAGAAGGTGCCAGTAGATAATGAAGTAAATGTCACCAGAGCTCTGTGATACTATCTTGATTCTAGGGCGCATCACATCGGGCTGGACACGGCTCTTACAACGATTGAGTACTTGCACAGGGAGACTGAATACATCCCATGGTATGCAGCTCGGACGGAGCTCAATTACGTGGAGTCAATGTTGGCCCTGACGCCACTGTACGGACAGTTCCAGGTAAGTGCCCCGCCTACGTAACATGAGTTTCTAGTGCTCACAAGCAGTGACGGACTGGCTAGGGTACCAGCTTGCATGTAGGCCTTGATGGCCACTGATGAAATGGGCATCCTTCAAGATTAGATAATATGTAGGCATGTTAATGTGTTGTAGCTTTGCCTCCTGACATCATCGTCATGTGCCGTATCGATAAGCGTGTCACACGATCACCAGCGTCGTGGATCAGCTCTGTATTTTTGTCTCCATTATGCCACGTGGTCAAGCTATCCAAATATCTTGCCAGTTGTCACGAAGTTTTCTAGTTTATTTCTTCTCAATGCGTGCCCAAAAAACCTTGACCGTAGACGTCTAACTTTTCTTATCAATTTACAGTTTTCATTTGTTTCTTGTAGGACTTGCTCATGGGTTTTCTGTCTGTCCATGGGATTCTTTGGATTTTCCTCATAAACCCCATCTTCACTGCTCGTTGTCCACTTTTCAAATCATGCAAAAGTGCAAGTTCTATATAGCACGTCAATCGACATCCATGCAAAAGTGCATGTTCACATCCATCAATCCATCATGTGCCATGCCGGAAAGCGTGGGCGGTCATGACTAGCCATTTCACTCGATCACCAGAGTCGTGGATCAGCTCAGTGTTCCTGTCTCGTCCATGCCATGTGGCCAAGCCATCTAGGTATTTACTTCTCGGTCTTCCCCTTGGTCTGTTCCCTTCGATCTTGCCAGTTGTCACCAAGTTCTCCAATCCATTTCTTCCCATAACATGTCCAAAAAATTTTGACCGTCTACGTCTAATTTCTCTAATCAATTTACGATTGTAATTTGTCTCCTGTAGTACTTGGTCATTGGTTTTTCTGTCTGTCCATGGTATTCTTCGCATTTTCCTCAGAAACCACATTTCTGCAGCCATTAGATGCTGTTTTTTTTTCCAGCTTGACTGCTCTTTGTCCAAGTTTCACATCCATTGAAAAGAACAGGCTCAATGTAGCACCTCAACACTTTTTTTCTCGTTTCAACTGACATCTTTTTATTGGTCAGTATGTTTTTCATCTTGCTAAAGGCTACTTTCGCCATGGCGATTCTTGCTCTAATCTCTTCAAGGCATCTCCCATCAGATGTTATTACTATTCCGAGATAATTGTGCCGTTTCACTTGGTTGAATATCCCCATTTACTTGTACTATATTACATTGTAGTATTTCGTTCTTCTTAGTGACGGCCATAATCTGTCTTTTTACAATTTAATTCTAACCGTAGTTGTTCACTGTGTGCAACAACCGCATCTATTAATTGTTGCAGATTCTGCGCATTGTCTGCAATCAATACTGTATCATCTGCATATCTAATGTTATTGGTGTTTCGTCCTCCAATGCTGATTCCATTTATATCTTCTACATTTCTGAAAATATTTTCACTGTATAGTGAAAAAAGTTCTGGAGACATTACACATCCCTGCCTAACACCTCTCGTAATAGGCTGATGTTGTCCCACTTCATTATCAATCCTTATGACAGCTTGTTGCTTCCAATATATGTTTGTTATAAGTCTAAAGCCTTTCCAATCAATCTGTAGATCTGCAAACATATCTACCATGTTGACATGTGTTACTCTATCGAAAGCCTTTGTGTAGTCGATATAGCAAAGATGTATATCTTTGCTTACTTCTTTAGAACGTTCAATAACTGATCGCAGCATTTACACAGCATTTACTGTACCCTTTCCTTCTACAAACCCACATTGTTCTTCCCCTATTTCAGGTTGTATTTTCTTCCTCACTCTTTGCATGATAATTCGTAGCAAAATCTTCGTGATGTGACTCATTATGCAAATTGTTCTATGTTGTATGTTCTATAATTGTTCACGTCCATGCAAAAGTGCAGTCTTCTAAATAACACGTTAACAATCTTTTTTTCTGGTTGAAATTGACATCTTTTTAGGGTCTGTGTGTTTTCCATCTTGCAAAAGGTTACCTTCGCCATAGTGATTCTAGTTTCTCCAAGACACCTCCCATCAGACGTTATGAATGTTCCAAGACAAGTGTACCGATTCAGTTGTTAAAGAATATTCCCATTTACCTGTATATAATACCCCACACAAAACGCAACAAATACACACGGGGTAGACACTACAGTGACTACAGGAAGTCACAATAAACACATGAGAAGGATGGAAAGATGAAAACAGAAACGAGAACAATGAAAAGAAAATTAATCAAATAAAACTTACTACACGAACAGCTGAGGAGAAGAAGACAATGAAGAAACTTGTTTCCCATTATGCTGCAGCCCTTATACTCTTCAGTGCCAGGCAAAGATGGGTCAGACTTCCTGGGTCAGGCTCTGGTGTCTTGTGTAGGCTGTCTAAAAGACACCCCTGTTCTCTTTCAACATCATGAAATCAGTATTAACATCTAGAGAGATCAACAACTATTAACATTTAGAATTGTCAAATGTTACGTAATATATTCAACACTACTGTATGGCGCGGAAGCCTGGACATTGAACAAGCAGCTAGAAAGTCGAGTAGAAGCCCTGGAGATGTGGATATACAGATGAATATGTCATATTTCAGAAATAATAAAATACAGAGATTCTAAAAAAACTGGGAATGAAAAGAAAGTTGATGAAAGAATTATACAAGAGGCAAGTGAAATAGTTCGGCCACGTTAAAAGACATTAACAGTCTTATAAAAACCATATATGAGGGTAAGTTTGAAGGCAAGCGAGCAAGAGGCAGACAACGATACAAGTGGGAAGATAACATCAAGAGATGGACGAACATCAGTCTGACAGAATGTTCAGTCAAAGCGAGACAGTGTCGGAAATCTATTGCAGCCACTCTTTATTGTGAAGACAGTACCTGATTGATTGATGTAGCCACACATGCACGGGCAGTTAGTTAGCTGGTCTCCACCGTGTGATCAGGGGCAACAATGAGGTTGAACAAGGGAGGTATACTCTCTCCTAATGATCCCCCCCACCTCGCATTACCGGAACCTAAGGGGAAATAAAGGCTAGTCACACAGTAACCATCCATGCATGTCCCAAGAGGCTCTTAAGTAGGTTGCCCAGGCTGTTACTGAGCTTAGCCTAGGGGAAGCAAATAGTAACATTGTAACCATGCATGTCCCAAGAGGCGATAAAGTAGGTTGCCCTGGCTGTTACTGAGCTTACCCTATGGAACAGCAAATAGTAACACTGTAACCATGCATGTCTCAAGAGGCTATTAAATAGGTTCCTCAGCTGTTACAGGGCTTACCCTAGGGGACAGCAACTAATCACACTGTAACATACGCATGTCGTAACAGGCGATTACAGAGGTCTCCGACAGTGTCTGACCGCGGCATTATGGGAAGCAAAGAATAGTGCACACATAGCAACATGTGGTACATGTCACAAGAGGCGACAAAGGTGTGTTGGGCGTGGGGCTGCCGTCTCCAGCTTCGTAGCAAACACTTTACTCGTAAAATGCAACCAATCATTAACCAGCGTAAAGAGTAATCAACAAGATGACCAAGAGGACAGGAGGTTGTTCTAGAAGAGGCGTGGCACAATAAGGAGAGTAGGTTGTTCTAGAAGAGGCATGGCGCGATGAGGAGAGGAGGTTGTTCTAGAAGTGGCATGGCTCGATGAGGAGAGGAGGTTGTTCTAGAAGTGGTATAGTGCGATGAGGAGGAGGTTGTTCTAGAAGTGGCATGGCTCGATGAGGAGAGGAGGTTGTTCTAGAAGTGGTATAGTGCGATGAGGAGAGGAGATTGTTCTAGAAGAGACATGGCTCGATGAGGAGAGGAGGTTGTTCTAGAAGAGGCATGGCTCGATGAGGAGAGGAGGTTGTTCTAGAAGAGGCATGGCGCGATGAGGAGGGGAGGTTGTTCTAGAAGAAGCATGGCTCGATGAGGAGAGGAGGTTGTTCTAGAAGAGGCATGGCGCGATGAGGAGAGGAGGTTGTTCTAGAAGTGGCATGGCGCGATGAGGAGAGGAGGTTGTTCTAGATGAGACATGGCTCGATGAGGAGAGGAGGTTGTTCTAGAAGAGGCATGGCTCGATGAGGAGAGGAGGTTGTTCTAGAAGTGGCATGGCTCGATGAGGAGAGGAGGTTGTTCTAGAAGAGACATGGCTCGATGAGGAGAGGAGGTTGTTCTAGAAGAGGCATGGCTCAATGAGGAGGGGAGGTTGTTCTAGAAGAGGCATGGCGCGATGAGGAGGGGAGGTTGTTCTAGAAGAAGCATGGCTGGATGAGGAGAGGATGCTGTTCTAGAAGAGGCATGGCGCGATGAGGAGGGGAGGTTGTTCTAGAAGAAGTATGGCTCGATGAGGACGGGAGGTTGTTCTAGAAGAGGCATGGCGCGATGAGGAGAGAAGGTTGTTCTAGAAGAGGCATGGCGCGATGAGGAGAGGAGGTTGTTCTAGAAGAGGCATGGCGCGATGAGGAGAGGAGGTTGTTCTAGAAGAGGCATGGCGCGATGAGGAGGGGAGGTTGTTCTAGAAGAAGCATGGCTCGATGAGGAGAGGAGGTTTTTCTAGAAGTGGCATGGCGCGATGAGGAGAGGAGGTTGTTCTAGAAGAGGTATATGTGATGAGGAGAGGAGGTTGTTCTAGAAGTGGCATGGCGCGATGAGGAGAGGAGATTGTTCTAGAAGAGGCATGGCGTGATGAGGAGAGGAGGTTGTTCTAGAAGAGGTATATGTGATGAGGAGAAAAGCCCACAAGGAATGCAGAAGACAAGAATAATAGGGAGAGGTCATGAACGGAGCTGCATGGAACGGTTAAAGATGGGGCGGCATGGGGTGGGTTGGGTGAGACCTATGTCGCAATGGGGGAGTGAAGGTCGAAAAAAGAAGAAGAATCGCCTGTTATACGAAATATCACACATCAATGACTGCAGGCGACTACGAGTGATGGCATGAAGAATCAGTTAAATCTGACCAAGACCTGAGACATTAAGAAAAAGACTCCAAGTTGCAGCAGAGCTCAAAGAAATTACGTTAACCGAAGAATAGAGAATAATGAACTGTTGTTGTTGTTGTTGTTGTTGTTGTTGTTGTTACAACGTTAAGAGTACTTAGTTAAATGAAGAAATCGTTTTCAGGCGTTCATGAGGCACAAACTGAACGACACCTTCAACCTCCTGGGGCTGGTCAACATCTCCACTGATCACGTGAACGTGTAAGTCCTGTCGTTTGTTGGTTGCTTTGTGGATTACCTTAATTGGACTGTATTTGTTGGTTGCACAATGACAGTATTTAATTGCGTATAACCATTGTTGCTTCTGTTTTATCAGATACAACATTCATTGTCATAGTCATTATTGTCATAATAATCTTTAGCGTTATCTTTATCATCATCTTTATTATGGACATCATCATCTTCTTCATAATTAACGATTATCATCATCATCATCATCATCATCATCATCATCATCATCATCATCATCATCATCATCATCATCATCATCATCATCATCATCATCATCATCATCGTCGTCGTCGTCGTCGTCGTCGCCGCCGTCATCATCATCATCATCATCATCATCATCATCATCATCATCATCATCATCATCATCATCATCATCATCATCATCATCATCATCGTCGTCGTCGTCGTCGCCATCATCATCATCATCATCATCATCATCATCATCATCATCATCATCATCATCATCATATTATTATTATTATTATTATTATTATTCAACATCACATCATCTTCATAATCACCATCTGCATAATCAACATCATTATAGTCTTTAAATCAGCATCATCATCATCTTAATAATAATCATTTTAACAATAATAATCTTCATAATCATCATAAGCATCATCTTCATAATAATCACCTTCATAATAATCATCTTCATAATAATCATATTCATAAAAAACGACATCAGCATCTTCCTGACGCATGCTTTGATTACGGCATGCTAGTGGTATGCCTTGTTACATGACCGAACCGTCTAATTCACCGTGCCTAGATACATTGTTCTCACTATAGCCACCTGCTTCCTGAAATCATTGTTTCTGATTCTGCCCTTTCTGGTCTCATTCAGAATTCTTTGGATGCATTTAATCATCTATTGTTAAATCCTGTCTTAATCCCGTGCTGGCATTAGCATCGTAATGTTGATAGGAAAACATTGCATAATTCTTAATCTTCACCCCTTGTCCCCTCATTGGCGCTTAGGTCCTGAACCAACTTATCCAAGTCATGCTATCCTGAGTTATCCCATACAGCTCCGTACATATCCTCCCTGTATTCGTTTCTGTTCCTACTTCTCTTGTCTGTAAGTTGTTAGGTCTTCCCCATGCCCTTTGACCTGAGGATTCCAGACACAGACCGTGCTAGATGTACTATTCTCATGTTGTCTCAGCTAGCGACTGTCCTTCACCTCTTGGTTCATTGGTATTTGTCTAGTTCTCCCCATGAGCTCTACATTGGTTCATTGATATTTTTCTAGTTCTCTCCATGAGCTCTACATTGGTTCATTGATATTTGTCTAGTTCTCTCCATGAGATCCCATTGGTTCACTGGTATTTGTCTAGTTCTCTCCATGAGCTCTCATGGGTTCATTGATATTTGTCTAGTTCTCTCCATGAGCTCCCACTGGTTCATTGGTGTTTGTCTAGTTCTCTCCATGAGCTCCCATTGGTTCACTGGTATTTGTCTAGCTCTCTCCATGAGATCCCATTGGTTCACTGGTATTTGTCTAGTTCTCTCCATGAGCTCTCATTGGTTCATTGATATTTGTCTAGTTCTCTCCATGAGCTCCCATTGGTTCACTGGTATTTGTCTAGTTCTCTCCATGAGCTCCCATTGGTTCACTGGTATTTGTCTAGTTCTTTCCATGAGCACCACATTGGTTCATTGGTGTTTGTCTAGTCCTCTCCATGAGCTCCCATTGGTTCACTGGTATTTGTCTAGTTCTCTCCATGAGCTCCCATTGGTTCACTGGTATTTGTCTAGTTCTCTCCATGAGCTCCCATTGGTTCACTGGTATTTGTCTAGTTCTCTCCATGAGCACCACATTGGTTCATTGGTGTTTGTCTAGTCCTCTCCATGAGCTCCCATTGGTTCACTGGTATTTGTCTAGAGCTCCCATTGGTTCACTGGTATTTGTCTAGTTCTCTCCATGAGCACCACATTGGTTCACTGGTATTTGTCTAGTTCTCTCCATGAGCTCCACATTGGTTCACTGGTATTTGTCTAGTTCTCTCCATGAGCGCTCATTGGTTCATTGATATTTGTCTAGTTCTCTCCATGAGCTCCCATTGGTTCACTGGTATTTGTCTAGTTCTCGCCATGAGCTCCCACTGGTTCATTGGTGTTTGTCTAGTTCTCTCCATGAGCTCCCATTGGTTCACTGGTATTTGTCTAGCTCTCTCCATGAGCTCCCATTGGTTCACTGGTATTTGTCTAGTTCTCCTCCATGAGCACCACATTGGTCATTGATATTTGTCTAGTTCTCTCCATGAGCTCCACTTTCGTGATTCTATCATACAGTTTTAGTCCTTCTATTGTGCACAGTCATCAATTAATCAACATTTATAGATTATTTATGATCGTTTAAACTGTTCTCTATGTTACTGTGTCATACATGACTACTGATTTAAAGTTAGAATCGAATATTCTAACATTGGTGCTAAGTTTAACTCCTTTTACACGCACACATTTCTTAGTGCTATAAAACTCTCTCTTGTCCTTTGTCTTCTTATTTGATATCTTTATCTGTTCCCCCATCTTGATCCAGGTGACTACTTATACAGATACATGATTCCGTCTCTTGAAGTGAGCAAATACGACATATAGGCCAACTTTCTAGTCTAGAGAAACAACAAGAAGGTCAACTCTATGGACCGCTGAGTGATCTAACAAAGGCAGCGAAGTTTATACAAGAGACAACACTAGTTATAGACACAAGTGAAGCGATTGAAAGCAGAAGAAGAAGTGAGGCTTCACCAAGGGAGATCAGGTTATCAAAAGTATATAATTAATTACGATAAATTAGCGAACACTACTTTTTAAGTTCTCCAAAAGTTTTTTTGTCCACTTATTATTTTCAGAGCTACCCAGTCATTAATTGCGGGACAGTCCTGCTACTATGGCATTCGGTCATGCCTGGATGAGGTCAGCAGACAATATCGTTTGTGGATGGCCAACCCAGACCACAACCCGTAAGTAGGACACACATAATATCAGAGTTGAGCATTGAATGCATTCTTCTCCTTCTCCTTCTGAGAGCAACGTGTGCTGTGCCAATATTCCGGCATAGGTCACAAACATGATGGCGCATAACATCCGGTGTAGAGCGGAGATGCCCCTTGTCTAATCCCCTGCCACTAGTGCAAACATCTTCCGAATTCGACGGTTGAGGCTTCTTTTCTGGATTTCTCCTCTTAGGAGCAGATTACCTCCTGTCCTACACGGCAAGGTACTATATAGACAGTAAATGACAGCGACAATAGGCAGATTGCTTCTATCCTACACGGCAAGGTAGTTTATATGCAGTAGATGACAGCGAAAATAGCCTTTAAAAAGGCGCAAGGAGGAAAATGAAAACATCGAAAAGCTTCTACAGACAATACACCAAAAAAAAAAAAAAAAAAAACAGGAGGCAAAAAGACCAAATAAAAAGTCCTTATAAGGACTGCAACCAGTCGAGTCAGGCGCCTTCACTAATAAAGGAAACCACAAGAGGAGACAAAGGATAGCCGCCGACCAATCCCCCAGCTGACGTCACAGACACAAACGCTTATGTAATCAGTCCGAGATAGGACTCACTCATGAGAATGCACAATACAAAAAAAAAAAAAAAAGAATTAAAAACCCACAAAAACCACTGATCTCAACAATAACCAACGCTTAGGAAGCAGGTTGAAAGAGACCGAATTTGGAATTTTTGTTTTTGAAAATTGGAATTTGACAATAGGCAGATAGCTCCTGTCTACACGACAAGGTACTATATAGGCAGTAGATGACAGCAAAAATACACAACTGGCCTTCCCGGGCTTATGGCATCTGCCTGCACACACTTGAAAGTATATTGAATTTATAAACGTTGCAGCCAACCCCAACACCCATGTGGATAAACCCTAACACCCACACACGTGTCCGGACGTAGGCATCTGATACAGGTCTATGAAGAGATAAGGCCATCCCATTCTGTAGGCCTGAGTGTGCGGAGCAATAGGTCATTAGTCTTTGCCGCTGTTAGCGAGAGGATGGTGCAGGCGTCGACCCTCGTCCCACCGCTCTCATGATTTTGTCAGCGCAGCTCCCTGTCAACTACGTTAACGCGACCGCTGTATGTACACCCCCTCCTTACACACACACACACACACACACACACACACACGCACACACACACACACCTTTCTGTTGTACCGAAGAAAATTCATGCTGTAGGTCCGTTGTGTGATAAAGCCACCACAGTGTGTTGGGATGTGATGTGATAAAGCCACCACAGTGTGTTGGGATGTGATGTGATAAAGCCACCACAGTGTGTTGGGGTGTGAAGTGATAAAGGCCACCACAGTGTGTTGGGGTGTGAATGTGATAAAGCCACCACAGTGTGTTGGGGTGTGATGTGATAAAGCCACCACAGTGTGTTGGGGTGTGATGTGATAAGGCCACCACAGTGTGTTGGGGTGTGAAGTGATAAGGCCACCACAGTGTGCTGGGGTGTGATGTGATAAAGCCACCACAGTGTGTTGGGGTGTGATGTGGTAAGGCCACCACAGTGTGCTGGGGTGTGGTGTGATAAGGCCACCACAGTGTGTTGGGGTGTGATGTGATAAGGCCACCACAGTGTGTTGGGGTGTGATGTGATAAAGCCACCACAGTGTGTTGGGGTGTGATGTGATAAGGCCATCACAGTGTGCTGGGGTGTGGTGTGATAAGGCCACCACAGTGTGTTGGGGTGTGATGTGATAAGGCCACCACAGTGTGTTGGGGTGTGATGTGATAAAGCCACCACAGTGTGTTGGGGTGTGATGTGATAAGGCCACCACAGTGTGTTGGGGTGTGACGTGATAAAGCCACCACAGTGTGTTGGGGTGTGATGTGATAAAGCCACCACAGTGTGTTGGGGTGTGACGTGATAAAGCCACCACAGTGTGTTGGGGTGTGATGTGATAAAGCCACCACAGTGTGTTGGGGTGTGATGTGATAAAGCCACCACAGTGTGTTGAGGTGTGATGTGATAAGGCCACCACAGTGTGTTGGGGTGTGATGTGATAAAGCCACCACAGTGTGTTGGGGTGTGATGTGATAAGGCCACCACAGTGTGTTGGGGTGTGATGTGATAAAGCCACCACAGTGTGTTGGGGTGTGATGTGATAAAGCCACCACAGTGTGTTGGGGTGTGATGTGATAAAGCCACCACAGTGTGTTGGGGTGTGATGTGATAAGGCCACCACAGTGTGTTGGGGTGTGATGTGATAAAGCCACCACAGTGTGTTGGGGTGTGATGTGATAAGGCCACCACAGTGTGTTGGGGTGTGATGTGATAAGGCCACCACAGTGTGTTGGGGTGTGATGTGATAAGGCCACCAGAGTGTGTTCGGGTGTGATGTGATAAGGCCACCACAGTGTGTTGGGGTGTGGTGTGATAAGGCCACCACAGTGTGTTGGGTGTGATGTGATAAGGCCACCACAGTGTGTTGGGGTGTGATGTGATAAGGCCACCACAGTGTGTTGGGGTGTGATGTGATAAGGCCACCACAGTGTGCTGGGGTTTGGTGTGATAAGGCCACCACAGTGTGTTGGGGTGTGATGTGATAAGGCCACCACAGTGTGTTGGGATGTGATGTGATAAGACCACCACAGTGTGCTGGGGTGTGGTGTGATAAGGCCACCACAGTGTGCTGGGGTGTGGTGTGATAAGGCCACCACAGTGTGTTGGGGTGTGATGTGATAAGGCCACCACAGTGTGTTGGGGTGTTATGTGATAAGGCCACCACAGTGTGTTGGGGTGTGATGTGATAAAGCCACCACAGTGTGTTGGGGTGTGATGTGATAAGGCCACCACAGTGTGTTGGGGTGTGGTGTGATAAGGCCATCACAGTGTGTTGGGGTGTGGTGTGATAAGGCCCCACAGTGTGTTGGGGTGTGATGTCATAAGGCCACCACTGTGTGTTGTTGTGTGATGTGATAAGGCCACCACAGTGTGTTGTTGTGTGATGTGATAAGGCCACCACAGTGTGTTGGGGTGTGATGTGATAAGGCCACCACAGTGTGTTGGGGTGTTTGTGATAAGGCCACCACTGTGTGTTGTTGTGTGATATGATAAGGCCACCACAGTGTGGTGGGGTGTGATGTGATAAGGCCACCACTGTGTGTTGTTGTGTGATGTGATAAGGCCACCACAGTGTGTTGGGGTGTGATGTGATAAGGCCACCACTGTGTGTTGTTGTGTGATGTGATAAGGCCACCACAGTGTGTTGGGGTGTGATGTGATAAGGCCACCACAGTGTGTTGGGGTGTGATGTGATAAGGCCACCACAGCGTGTTGGGGTGTGAAGTGATAAGGCCACCACAGTGTGTTGGGGTGTGATGTGATAAGGCCACCACAGTGTGTTGGGGTGTGATGTGATAAGGCCACCACAGTATGTTGGGGTGTGAAGTGATAAGGCCACCACAGTGTGTTGGGGTGTGATGTGATAAGGCCACCACAGTGTGTTGGGGTGTGATGTGATAAGGCCACCACAGTGTGTTGGGGTGTGGTGTGATAAGGCCACCACAGTGTGTTGGGGTGTGAAGTGATAAAGCCACCACAGTTTGTTGGACTGAATGTACTGAGAAATTGGACGGCCAGTTTATTCCTCTGTTGGCGTACTACAAATGCCAGATTCGATCCCTGCTCCAGCCGTGCTAATCACACTGTTAGAGTAACCCCCCCTATCGACTTCACTAACCTGCCGGCCCCTATGTGGGCTGCTTGTAGTTTACTAGCAAATTTTATGCTCGGTAGTTTGCCAGAACTTTCTGAACGAGCAGTCAGCGTTGAACTAACGGGCATGTGGGTTGAACCCATTCAATGTAGGGACAGCAGGAATGACTCTAGTGCATACTTGTTCATGAAGGAGAGGGAACGAGAGAAGAACGAATGTCAGGAAACAATTAACTAGGCTATGTTGGAGATAATGGTTCGAATCGCACCGGTAACCTACAGGGTATGTGAGCCGGCCGCTCAGAAAGCAGTGGCAAACTACTGAGCGTAATCTTGCCAAAGAAATCAACAATCAGCTGAAAGATGCTGATGTTGACAGCGAATGATAAAGGATATGCAAAAAAAACAAAATGTTGGAGATTTTTCCTGTTCCTCTTTGTTCTTGTCTTTGGAGAGAGGTACGTCACACCAAGCTACGCATCTCACGGGTGTCTATTCAAACATGATCATGGCTCCGTTGTATTGCCTGCAATACATCACAGACAATACAAGGAAGAACTAACTTAACCTAGCAACCTTTGTTGCGTGGCCCGTACAGGACCGTGCAGTCAACCCCTATCATTTATTGGTTATTTGCTATTTACTAGGCAATTTTACATTCAGTAGTTCGCCATTGCTTTCTGAACGGCTTACGCTCATACAACTGATATCAACGCAAAGCGATCTGCTTCAAAATCGTGTTTGATAAGGCAGATGTGTTTAGGGCCCTTTGGGATCATGAGAATAGTTTGGAAGAACAGATACATCATCAATGCCTGAAGAGAATGGTGCTACAGGGAATGATCAGAGGATCTCAGTTCTCCGAGGAGAAGCCGGACGAATATACAATCATATTACAACTAGTACCATTAGAAGTGGGACTCTTCACTTGATGGTGAAGATGAGGTCAGAGTATGGGAATGTCCCGAGTGCTGTGATCTGGGTTCTTGACTCAAATTAAAGATGCCTTAAAATCCACTTTCCATTGCTTGTTGTGTCTTTATCCAGGATCAACCCCAACATCAAGAATGTCGTTTACTGTTATGCTATAGCCAATGGCGACAAGGAGGAGTGGGACTTTGCTTTGAGAGTAAGTTTCTAACATATTATTGCCTCATCTTTGTCTTTGGAGGTCAGCGTCACCGAAAGGTTAAGAGCGTCCGTTCTTTAACTTCCCGTGCGCAGATGGCGGAGTATAGGGTTCATTCCCTACACCGGTCAGTTGGGCTAACACGATGACCTCTCGTTCAGAGAGCAATGGCAAACTACTGATCATAACATTGCCTAGAACATCAACCTGGGTTTGAATGCTACGTCCGGCAAAGGACATGCAATATTTCATGGAAAAAGTCTTTATTTGGTTCATGGTGTTTATTTGGTTCATGGTGTTTATTTGGTTCATGGTGTTTGTTTGGTTCATGGTGTGTATTTTATTTATTGTATTTAGTATAGAAAACAAAGAGATGTCACGTTGCTCTGACTTTATGAATGCTCAAAGTTGATCAATGTTCCAGTTGTTGTCAGTAAATAAACATTGATTACTGATTGTCAGTGCCCGAATGTCAGTCACTTAATGAATACTGATTAGAGCTCCTGTTTATGATGGAGTATTGGTGCATGAGAAGGCAGACATGGCCGGTGCCCTGTGGAATCGCTTGCATAGTTCGGAAGTCTATTGTCTATTCATAGACGGACACGTGAAGTCTATCATCTATTCATAGGTGGACAGGTAAAGTCAATTGTCTATTCTTAGACGGACAGGTGAAGTCTATTGTCTTTTCATAGGTGAACAGGTAAAGTCTATTATCTATATATATGAGGAGAGGTGAAATCTATTGTTTATTTCACAGGTCGACAGGTGAAGTCTATTTTCTATTCATAGGTGGACAGGTGAAATCTATTATCTATTTCATAAGTGGACAGGTGAAGTCTATTGTCTATTTATAGATGGACAGGTGAAATCTATTGTCTATTTCATTGGTGGACAGGTGGAGTCTATTGTCTATTCATAAGTGGAAAGGTGAAATCTATTGTCTATATCATAGGTGGACATGTGAAGTCTATTGTCTATTCATAGGTGGACAGATAAAGACAGTTTATTGTCTATCGTCTAGTTCTGATGAAATTAACTTTAAAAAAAGGTTGACAAGGCAAGAGGATAGTCTTCGTTGCACCAGATTTTACTCCATATGGCTCAGTCTCTTTCTTCAAGGCGACCTGCCGAAAGTCTCGTACAGAGCACGGACTCCGTAGCTCCAATGACGACCCCTAGGAGTCTACGATAAATTTGCACTCGTGAACCGAACTGCAAGGCCTGGAATTGAACCCACGACCTTTGCAGCGCAAGGCAGGCAGTGAAACCATTTAGCCACGGAGATCCCCTTATAATAAACCAACTTACATGACCGGAATCACATATAACTCTTCATTATGGAAATTATCAACATGCAAATTATTATTATAGATGTCTTTGCTGTGATGTTGAAGCTGTTCATTCTCTTAGTCTCAGAGGGTTATTGGGTGATGAACAACAAGAAAACCACAAAGGCATTACTTTCAGAAGAGCAACATACATCACACACCTTGCAGAAAATACATACAATGTCAGAGTATTTTTCATATTTTCTGACTTAAGGTAAGATGTATAGTCACACATGGAGCGATATGTTGACACGAAGAATAGTCAATTTCATACGTTTCGTTGATATGTTCACGTGAAGAATGGCCAATCACACATGGCACGATGATAGGCTCATGTGAAAAATAGCCAATCACACACGAGGAATAGCGAATCACACACGAGGAATAGCCAATCACACACGAGGAATAGCCAATAGACACACGTTGATATGTACACACGAAGAATAGGCAATCATACAGTTCGCGTTGATAGGTGCACGCATAGAATAGACAGGCATTCACGGCGCATTGATAGTTACACATGAAGAGAAGCCATTCATACATGACGTGTTGATAGGTTCACGCATGAAGGTTAGCCAATCACACGCTAAGTGTTGAAAGGCACACACATAATAGCCAATCACACGCTACGTGTTGAAAGGCACACACAAATAATAGCCAATCACACGCTATGTGTTGAAATTCACATATGAAGAATAGCCAATCACACGCTACGTGTTTAAAGGTACACACGAAGAATAGCCAATCTAACATAAGTTTAAAAAAATACACAAATAATAACCAATCAAACAGCGTGTATTATTCGGGACAGAAAGAGCTAAATCATACTACGTGTATCCTCAGATGTACAATGAGATCGATGTTGCATCAGAGAAAGCCAGCCTACTGTCTGCCCTGTCGTGTTCTAGCAAGCAATGGATTCTCAATCAGTGAGTGGAGTTCACATTTCACGGACAGTTCAAAAACAGGAGTTTAACAGCGTTTAACGGGCAAATAGCATACACTTCATCGCACCGGCCATTATCTCAAATGGCTCAGTCTCTTTCCGCAGGGAGGCCAGGCGAAAGCATCACACAAGGCAGGATCTGCGTATTTTGAACATGTTTTTTTTTTGTGGTTTTTTTTCCCCGCTCGCTTTCAACTTAGTCCCAGTCCATTCACGTGCTACTACTTCTTGTGCACTGGACTGGTGTTTGCGTGTGGATAAGCGTTCTCTATTACAAGTGTCCCTCGCCTTCAGTTTAACCCACTCCAACTTCTGAGGTACTTGTAATTTACGTCCCCAAGTCAAGGACGAGTAGTCAACATTTTAGTGTAACCTACCAGTGTGGGGGTTGAAACCGTTACTTCAGGATCAGCACAACGGATGTTTAAGAGCGAGTGTTTCAATCCTCTCGGACATGCTGATCTCCTTGGATATGCTACAAGATATCAACATCTAGAAAACACAATTGTGCAGGGAAATGTGACGGGGAAACGGGGAGGATTTGGATTACGATAAACATGGGTGGAGGATGTGATAGATAATTGAAACATGGATACAACATAGGCGGGTTCAAGATGTGATAGATAATTGACATATAGATACAACATAGGCGGGTTCAAGATGTGATAGATAATTGACACATGACTACAACAAAGAACGGTTGAAGATGTGACAGATAATTAACGTATGGCTACAACAACAAAGACAGGTTGAAGGTGCGATAGATTGCAACTTACGCATGATTACAGCAAGACGGGATATTTAGTTTATGATAGAGATACATTTCCACAGATTAAGATGAGGGTAGTTTTCTTACCAAGATACGCCTAAAGATGATGACGATGATGTGTTTAATCACCCGTCTCTGTCACTCTATCGCATGCAGTCTCTTCTCCTCCCTCCCTCGCTCTCCGTCATTCCCTCTCCTCTTTTCTCTATCCCTGTCTCTCTCTCCTTCTCTATCGCTCTCCCTTTCCCTGTTTCTGTCTCTCCCTTCTTCTATCTCTCTCCCTCTCTTTTTCATCTCTTGCTCTTTATCCTCCTTCCTCACTCTTTCTTCCTCTTTCATTCTCTCTCCATTCGTCCTCTCTCAATATGATATCACAACATAGAACTACAAGATAGAACCACAATATAATATCAAGATAAAATAATGACAATAACATTAACAATGTCTGCAAGGACATAAGATCCGAACTGTTTCTCTCAGATACATGGAGCTGATTCTAGAGACAAATTCCCCCATCCGCAACCAAGATGCCCTGAGTGTGGTCTCTAATGTGGCCAGAAACAACCTGGGCAGGAGGCTGGCCTGGGACTTCTTCAGAGGCAAATTTGAAGTCCTGAAAGCTAAGTAAGTTACAACTATCATGTCCTAAAATCTGAATACGTTACAACTATCATGTCCTGAAATCTGAACAAGTTAAAACTATCATGTCCTGAAATCTGATTAAGTTAGAATTATCATGTCCTGAAATCTGAGTAAGTTACAACTATCATGTCCTGAAAGCTAAGTAAGTTACAACTATCATGTCCTGAAGCTAAGTAAGTTACAACTATCATGTCCTGAAATCTGAGTAAGTTACAACTATCATGTCCTGAAATCTGAGTAAGTTACAACTGTTATGTCCTAAAAGCAAAGTAAGTTACAACTGTTATGTCCTGGAATCTGAGTAAGTTACAACTATCATGTCCTGAAATCTGAGTAAGTTACAACAATTATGTCCTGAAATCTAAGTAAGTTACAACTATCTTGTCCTGAAATCTGAGTAAGTTATAGCTAAAGTGTCATGAAATCCGAGTGAGTTGCAACTTTTTTTTTTAAATAAGTAAGTTACAACTAGAATAACTACACTACTGGAAAAGTTACATTTAGAATAATTACGAAGTAATTACGAAGTTACAGTTTGAAAAACTACGTTATTGCTTTATTGACTACACAAAGGCTTTCGATAGAGTAAGACATGTCAATTTGATAAAGATGCTTGCAGATCTACAAATTGATGGGAAAGACCTTAGACTTGTAAAAATCATTTAATGGAAACAACGTGCTGCCATAAGAATTGATAACGAAGTAGGTCAGTATCAGCCTCTTAAGAGAGGTGTGAGGCAGGGATGTGTAATATCTCCAGATCTTTTTTCCCTGTACAGTTAAAATATTTTCCGAAATGTAGAAGATATAAATGGAATCAACATTTGAGGACGAAACATCAATAACATTAGATGTGCAGATGATAGAGTATTGATTGCAGACAATTAACAGGACCTGCAAAATTTAGTAGATGCGGTTGTTGAACACAGTGAACAACTTGGGTTAGAATTAAATTGTAAGAAGAGACAGAGTATGGTAGTCACTAGGAAGAACGAAATACCACAATGTAATGTACAAGTAAATGGGAATATTCTTCAACAAGTGAATCGGTACAATTATCTTGGAACAGTAATAACATCTGACGAGAGATGCCTTGAAGAGATCAGAACAAGAATTGCCATGGCAAAATGAAAAACATACTGACCAATAAAATATGTCAATTACATCGAGAAAAAGTGTTGAGGTGCTACATAGAACCTGTACTTTTATATGGATGTGAAGCTTGGACAATGAGCAATCAAGCTGAAAAACATCTGATGGCTGTGGAAATGTGTTTTCCAGAGGAAAATGCAAAGAATACCATGGACAGACAGAAAAACCAATGAGCAAGTCCTACAAGAAACAAATGAAAATCGTAAACTGATTAGAAAAATTCGACGTCGAATGTCAAAATGTTTTGGACATATTATGAGGAGAAATACATTGGAGAAATTGGTGATAACTGGCAAGATCGAAGGGAAGAGAACAAGGGGAAGGCAGAGAAGTAAATACCTGGATGGTTTGGCCATGTGGTATGACTGAGACAAGAACACTGAGCTGATCCACAACTCTGGTAATCGACTGAAATGACGAATCATGACCGCCCCGCTTGTCGGCATGGCACACGATAGATGGATGGAATGGAAGAGTTACCATTAGGATAACTACGCTACTGGAAATGTTACATCTTTAATAACTAGGCTACTGGAAATGTTACATCTATAGTAACTAGGCTAATGGAAATGTTACATCTTTAATAACTAGGCTGCTGGAAATGTTACATCTATAATAATTAGGCTACTGGAAATGTTACATCTTTAATAACTAGGCTACTAGAAAAGTTACATCTATAATAACTAGGCTACTGGAAAAGTTACATCTATAATAACTAGGCTACTAGAAAAGTTACATCTATAATAACTAGGCTACTGGAAATGTTTACATCTTTAATAACTAGGCTACTGGAAAAGTTACATCTATAATAACTAGGCTACTGGAAATGTTACATCTATAATAACTAGGCTACTGGAAAAGTTACATCTATAATAACTAGGCTGCTGGAAAAGTTATATCTAGAATAACTAGGCTACTGGAAATGTTACATCTTTAATAACTAGGCTACTGGAAAAATTACATCTATAATAACTAGGCTACTGGAAATGTTACATCTATAATAACTAGGGCTACTGGAAAAGTTACATCTATAATAACTAGGCTGCTGGAAAAAGTTATATCTAGAATAACTAGGCTACTGGAAAGTTTACATCTTAATAACTAGGCTACTGGAAAAGTTATATCTATAATAACTAGGCTACTGGAAATGTTATATCTATAATAACTAGGCTACTGGAAATGTTACATCTATAATAACTAGGCTACTAGAAAAGTTACATCTATAATAACTAGGCTGCTGGAAAAGTTACATCTATAATAACTAGGCTGCTGGAAAAGTTACATCTATAATAACTAGGCCGCAGGAAAAGTTACATCTATAATAACTAGGCTACTAGAAAAGTTACATCTATAATAACTAGGCTACTGGAAATGTTACATCTTTAATAACTAGGCTACTGGAAAAGTTACATCTATAATAAATAGGCTACTAGAAAAGTTACATCTATAATAACTAGGCTACTGGAAATGTTACATCTTTAATAACTAGGCTACTGGAAAAGTTACATCTATAATAACTAGGCTACTGGAAATGTTACATCTATAATAACTAGGCTACTGGAAAAGTTACATCTATAATAACTAGGCTGCTGGAAAAGTTATATCTAGAATAACTAGGCTACTGGAAATGTTACATCTTTAATAACTAGGCTACTGGAAAGTTACATCTTATAATAACTAGGCTACTGGAAATGTTACATCTATAATAACTAGCTACTAGAAAAGTTACATCTATAATAACTAGGCTGCTGGAAAAGTTACATCTATAATAACTAGGCTGCTGGAAAAGTACATCTATAATAACTAGGGCTACTGGAAATGTTATATCTATAATAACTAGGCTGCTGGAAAAATTGCAACTAATGTGTACACTCACTACTCTGTTCTGAAACCGAGTCAATATAGTAGACATGTGCTGGTTTATGACACGCGTATTGTCACATGTATTGTTGCATATGTCACATGTATTTTGCCTATGTCACATGCATTGTTTGCCTATGTCCACATGTATTGTTGGGACGCAGAGGTGTTTCCAAGGCACCAGGAGCCGGGTTATATACTGGCCAAGACCTATTGACGCGTCCTCGTCGAGCGTCCTGGGCACAGGTCCCCTTCGGGTCCTGGCTGAAGTCAATAGGATCGCTGATTCCTCCGAAGTCAGAGAGTGTCTGCCTGTACGGCGAGGAACCACCAGTCTGCACACCAATAAGCCAGACATGGGACAACGGATACTCACGCAAACCTCAGGTCCTGTATGACATCACACCAATGTTGGGCAACAGAATGCCTTCATCCGACATACAGGACTTCACGTTGGAGCTCAAGCCAACGAACACAAGCAAGCAAGCAAGCACATGTATTGTTGCATATGTCACATGTATTGTTGCATATGTCACATGTATTGTTGCATATGTCACATGTATTGTTGCATATGTCACATGTATTATTGCATATGTCACAGTATTGTTGCCTATGTCACATGTATTGTTACATATGTCACATGTATTGTTGCCTATGTCACATGTATGTCACATGTATTGTTGCCTATGTCACATGCATTGTTGCATATGTCGCCTATATTGTTGCATATGTCACATGTATTGTTGCATATGACACATGTATTGTTGCCTATGTCACATGTATGTCACATGTATTGTTGCCTATGTCACATGCAATTGTTGCATATGTCGCCTATATTGTTGCATATGTCACATGTATTGTTGCATATGACACATGTATTGTTGCCTATGTCACATGTATTGTTGCCTATGTCACATGTATTGTTGCATATGTCACATGTATTGTTGCCTATGTCACATGTATGTCACATGTATTGTTGCCTATGTCGCATGCATTGTTGCATATGTCGCCTATATTGTTGCATATGTCACATGTATTGTTGCATATGTCACATGTATTGTTGCCTATGTCACATGTATTGTTGCCTATGTCGCATGCATTGTTGCATATGTCGCCTATATTGTTGCATATGTCACATGTATTGTTGCCTATGTCACATGTATTGTTGCATATGTCACCTATATTGTTGCCTATGTCACATGTATTGTTGCATATGTTACATGTATTGTTGCCCATGTCACATGCATTGTTGCATATGTCAAATGTATTGTTGTCTATGTCACCTATATTCTTGCCTATGTCACATGTATTGTTGCATATGTCACATGTATTGTTGCATATGTCACATGTATTGTTGCCTATGTCACATGTATTGTTGCATATGTCACATGTATTGTTGCATATGTCACATGTATTGTTGCCTATGTCACATGTATTGTTGCATATGTCACATGTATTGTTGCCTATGTCACATGTATTGTTGCATATGTCACATGTATTGTTGCATATGTCACATGTATTGTTGCATATGTCACATGTATTGTTGCCTATGTCACATGTATTGTTGCATATGTCACATGTATTGTTGCATATGTCACATGTATTGTTGCCTATGTCACATGTATTGTTGCATATGTCACATGTATTGTTGCCTATGTCACATGTATTGTTGCCTATGTCACATGTATTGTTGCATATGACACATGTATTGTTGCATATGTCACCTATATTCTTGCCTATGTCACATGTATTGTTGCATATGTCACATGTATTGTTGCATATGTCACATGTATTGTTGCATATGTCACATGTATTGTTGTCTATGTCACCTATATTCTTGCCTATGTCACATGTATTGTTGCCTATGTCACATGTATTGTTGCATATGTCACATGTATTGTTGCCTATGTCACTTTATTGACTTGATCTGTCACAGGTTTGGGTCCTCATTCTTTGGCTGGAGTGGCGTCATTTCTGCTCTCATGGAGTCTTTCAATACAGACTTCCATTTGATGGAGGTAATATAAATACTTATAAGTGTGTTGCATATCCTTTACAGGACGTCTCAGTCAATCCCAGCATTTTTTGGCTGTAGGTGACTTCTTGGCAAGTTTACGTTCAGTAATTTGCCATTGGTAGACCAATGAACAAGTCCTTCAAGTAACAAATGAAGATCGTAAATTGATTAGAGACTTTAGACGTAGAAAGTCAAAAATTTTTGGGCACGTTATGAGAAGAAATGAATTGGAGAACTTAGTGACAACTGGCAAGATCGAAGGGAAGAGACCAAGGGGAAGACCTAGAAGTAAATACCTGGATGGCTTGGCCACGTGGCATGGTCGAGACAGAAATACGGAGCTTATACACGACTGTGGTGATCGAGTGAGATGGCAAAACATGACCGCCCACGCTTATAGGCATGGCACAGGATGGATGGATGGTTTGCAATTCTTTCTGAACGACCGACACTCATACCATTGTATGAAAACCAGCGCAAGGCGGTCTGCTTCTAAATCACCTGTGTTTCGAACGCGGTATGCTGGATTGCGAATTGCGTTCGTAACTCCTCCGTATATGTCGACTTTTAGTCGACTTTTAAGCGACTCCTTATATAGTTTAGTATTAGCTAAAACGTTGAGTGATATTTATAATAGTGGATATATACCCAGTGATATGCTGAAATCGATTTCTATAGTTCTAGCAAAAAGATCAGATACGATTGAATGCGGAGATTTTAGTACAAATCAACCTTATAAACCATGTCACTAAGCTTCTGCTGAGAATTATAATGAGAAAACAATAACGAAAATACAAATGGAAATTGGCCAAGAACAGTATGAATTTATTGAAGAAAAAGGTACAAACAATATAATGTACACATTACAAACACCAATAGAGAGATCAACAGAGGCACAGAAAGATTTGTGCCTTTCAGATTATACAGATTTAATAAAGCAAAACACGATGAAATAAAAAACAATGCTGGAAGATATGAACATTGTAGGGAAAGACCTCAAAATATAAAGAATATTTACAGGAAACAAATATCAGCAATTAAAATGCCAAAGAATTAGGGCAATTAAAAATAGATAAAGCAAGGAGTAAGACAAGGATATGTTTTGTCGGCGGATCTCCTTTCTCTTTCTATAGCGAAATAATAATGCAAGAGATCTATAGGGAAATAATATTGCGAGAGATCTATAGGGAAATAATAATGCGAGAGATCTATAGGGAAATAATAATGCGAGAGATCTATAGGGAAATAATAATGCGAGAGATCTATAGGGAAATAATAATGCGAGAGATCTATAGAGAAATAATAATGCGAGAGATCTATAGGGAAATAATAATGCGAGAGATCTATAGGGAAATAATAATGCGAGAGATCTATAGGGAAATAATAATGCGAGAGATCTATAGGGAAATAATAATGCGAGAGATCTATAGGGAAATAATAATGCGAGAGATGTATAGGGAAATAATAATGCGAGAGATCTATAGGGAAATAATAATGCGAGAGATCTATAGGGAAATAATAATGCGAGAGATCTATAGGGAAATAATAATGCGAGAGATGTATAGGGAAATAATAATGCGAGAGATCTATAGGGAAATAATAATGCGAGAGATCTATAGGGAAATAATAATGCGAGAGATCTATAGGGGAATAATAATGCGAGAGATGTATAGGGAAATAATAATGCGAGAGATCTATAGGGAAATAATAATGCGAGAGATCTATAGGGAAATAATAATGCGAGAGATCTATAGGGGAATAATAATGCGAGAGATCTATAGGGGAATAATAATGCGAGAGATGTATAGGGAAATAATAATGCGAGAGATGTATAGGGAAATAATAATGCGAGAGATCTATAGGGAAATAATAATGCGAGAGATCTATAGGGGAATAATAATGCGAGAGATGTAATAGGGAAATAATAATGCGAGAGATCTATAGGGGAAATAATAATGCGAGAGATCTATAGGGAAATAATAATGCGAGAGATCTATAGGGGAATAATAATGCGAGAGATGTATAGGGAAATAATAATGCGAGAGATGTATAGGGAAATAATAATGCGAGAGATCTATAGGGAAATAATAATGCGAGAGATCTATAGGGAAATAATAATGCGAGAGATCTATAGGGGAATAATAATGCGAGAGATGTATAGGGAAATAATAATGCGAGAGATCTATAGGGAAATAATAATGCGAGAGATCTATAGGGAAATAATAATGCGAGAGATCTATAGGGAATAATAATGCGAGAGATGTATAGGGAAATAATAATGCGAGAGATCTATAGGGAAATAATAATGCGAGAGATCTATAGGGAAATAATAATGCGAGAGATCTATAGGGAAATAATAATGCGAGAGATGTATAGGGAAATAATAATGCGAGAGATCTATAGGGAAATAATAATGCGAGAGATCTATAGGGAAATAATAATGCGAGAGATGTATAGGGAAATAATAATGCGAGAGATCTATAGGAAATAATAATGCGAGAGATCTATAGGGAAATAATAATGCGAGAGATGTATAGGGAAATAATAATGCGAGAGATCTATTAGGGAAATAATAATGCGAGAGATCTATAGGGAAATAATAATGCTGAGAGATCTATAGGGAAATAATAATGGCGAGAGATCTATAGGGAAATAATAATGCGAGAGATGTATAGGGAAATAATAATGCGAGAGATCTATAGGGAAATAATAATGCGAGAGATCTATAGGGAAATAATAATGCGAGAGATGTATAGGGAAATAATAATGCGAGAGATCTATAGGGAAAATAATAATGCGAGAGATGCTATAGGGAAATAATAATGCGAGAGATGTATAGGGAAATAATAATGCGAGAGATCTATAGGGAAATAATAATGCGAGAGATCTATAGGGAATAATAATGCGAGAGATGTATAGGGAAATAATAATGCGAGAGATGTATAGGGAAATAATAATGCGAGAGATCTATAGGGAAATAATAATGCGAGAGATCTATAGGGAAATAATAATGCGAGAGATCTATAGGGAAATAATAATGCGAGAGATGTATAGGGAAATATAATGCGAGAGATCTATAGGGAAATAATAATGCGAGAGATCTATAGGGAAATAATAATGCGAGAGATGTATAGGGAAATAATAATGCGAGAGATGTATAGGGAAATAATAATGCGAGAGATGTATAGGGAAATAATAATGCGAGAGATCTATAGGGAAATAATAATGCGAGAGATCTATAGGGAAATAATAATGCGAGAGATCTATAGGGAAATAATAATGCGAGAGATCTATAGGGAAATAATAATGCGAGAGATCTATAGGGAAATAATAATGCGAGAGATCTATAGGGAAATAATAATGCGAGAGATCTATAGGAAATAATAATGCGAGAGATCTATAGGGAAATAATAATGCGAGAGATCTATAGGGAATAATAATGCGAGAGATCTATAGGGAAATAATAATGCGAGAGATCTATAGGGAAATAATAATGCGAGACATCTATAGGGGAATAATAATGCGAGAGATCTATAGGGAATAATAATGCGAGAGATCTATAGGGAAATAATAATGTGAGATATCTATAGCGAAATAATAATGCCAGAGATCTATAGCGAAATAATAATGCGATGATCTATAGGGCAATAATAATGCGAGATATCTATAGGGAAATAATAATGCGAGAGATCTATAGGGAAATAATAATGCGAGAGATCTCTAGAGAAATAATAATGCGAGAGATCTATAGCGAAATAGTAATGCGAGATATCTATAGGGAAATAATAATGCGAGAGATCTGTAGGGAAATAATAATGCGAGAGATCTATAGGGAAATAATAATGCGAGAGATCTATAGGGAAATAATAATGCGAGAGATCTATAGGGAAATAATAATGCGAGAGATCTATAGGGAAATAATAATGCGAGAGATCTATAGGGAAATAATAATGCGAGAGATCTATAGGGAAATAATAATGCGAGAGATCTATAGGGAAATAATAATGCGAGAGATCTATAGGGAAATAATAATGCGAGAGATCTATAGGGAAATAATAATGCGAGAGATCTATAGGGAAATAATAATGCGAGAGATCTATAGGGAAATAATAATGCGAGAGATCTATAGGGAAATAATAATGCGAGAGATCTATAGGGAAATAATAATGCGAGAGATCTATAGGGAAATAATAATGCGAGAGATCTATAGGGAAATAATAATGCGAGAGATCTATAGGGAAATAATAATGCGAGAGATCAACGAGAGGCCAGGAATACGATCTACTACTCTATGCAGGCGACACAGTATTGACGGTGGAAGATGCATCATGTGCACGGGCAGCTGGCGTAGGAGTTCATGTCTCTCCACAGCTGTCGGTCCTTGATGTTCTGGACCAAATCCACTATTTTCCCATTTCCACCGTCTCAGTCTCTCCAACATCATTTTTCGTGATCTGCCTCTGCCTTCATTCCCACTGATCTTTCCAGTTATCACGATGTTCTCAAACGCCTCCCTTCGCACCACATGACTAAAGAAGGCTGTTTGTCTCTTCCTTATGTTTGTGTGTCTCTTCTTCTTCTTCGACCCTCTATCGAGGGAGTTTCATTAGTCTCTTCCGGCAATCGTTGTTAGTTACACTGACAGTCCATGGTGTACACAACATTTGTCTCAGGACCACTTCTCTATTACGTTATCTATACTTATTATATAAGTATTAGTATTACTTCTTTATACTTAGCAATTATATTGCTATATTTATGTTTGTAACCAAGATTGCCGTATTTTTGATATTATGTTTCATACTTGCTGAACCCACCACGATCATGACTTAATGTGTTTGTTTTACGTCTGCTTGCTTAAGGCGACAGCCTTCAAACAAAGCCAGAGTGGAAACCTGGGATCTGGCGAGCGGGCCTTTGACCAGGCGGTGGAGAAGATCAACAGCAACATCAAGTGGATGACAGCAAACATACCGATCCTCACAGAGTGGCTGAAACAGCAGACAAGCCAGCTGGGATAGCTGCACACATGGATAACTACACACATAGATAGCTACATATATAGATAGCTACATACAAAGATAGCTACACACATAGATAGCTACACACATAGATAGCTACATATATAGATAGCTACACACAAAAATAGCTACACACATTGATAGCTACATATATAGATAGCTACACACATAAATAGCAACACTCATAAATAGCTACACACATAAATAGCTACACACATAGATAGCTACACACGCACTGCTAGGATAGTTACAAAGCTGCTAGATCAGTGACAACACATCCAATGTTACCATTGCCGTCTGCTCCGCTGTCATGCGTTACACAATATGAAAGTAAATTTTGTTGTGAAATGTATTCGTATCTCAATGATGTATGATTCTTTTGGTATCTGTTTTACATGTAATATTCTCTTAAGCAGAACTGTGTGTTTTGTAGAAAATGATACACTTTAAATTATGAATTTACTTTGAATAAATATCCACAGAAAAGCGTTAAATGGTTGTTTTTGATTGTTGTTTTGATTACCACATCAATTATATTACAGCGTGTTAGGAAAATTTACTCTGTTTGACGGGAAAAATAATGTTTCCCCGAGAAGTTGCCAGGGAGTGTACAGTTAATTAGTTCCATGCCCCTTACAGGACGTCCCTAGTCACCTCATCATATACTGACTATTTGCGATGTTCTAGGAAAATTCAGTACTTTTCCATTGGTTTCTGATCTGCCGATGTTCATAATATTGTGAAAATCAACACAAAGCGGGCAGCTTCCATCTAGTCTGCGACGGATTTTGAACCCTGTATGTCGGGATTGTGAACCGTGATCCGTAGCCACAGACATTGACAGTTACATGGTACAGGCATGTTGTTTACATCCCGATCCGCACCCAGGATCGAACACACGTCTCACGGCATGTAAGGCCACCCACCTCTCAAACTGTCACTGAGTTGTACAGCCAGAGAGAATGTATGTTCGAATTGCTGAGGACTTTGCCCACATTGTCAAAGAAGCTTTCGAGCCAAAATAGACCTTATCAGCCATTTTAGAACTCATGGCTCCATACTTTCAACCCCACTGGATGAAATGAATGGTCATCATCATTCTTGATGGACAAACATCCTGTTCAAATGGGGCATAAGTAACTTTTGCTGCAGACAGCCACCCTTCTAAGAAGAACAGGGCAGTGCTAATGACATAATGTGGTCACAGTAACTTAATATCGGAGATCGACCAGGTCGGAGGGATTAAAACGCTAGTGATTAAACTTCCTGTGCGGTGAGGGTGTTGAATGGGTCCATTCTCTACACCGGTCAGTTGGAAATAAGCGCTGACTTCTCGTCCAGACAACAATGGCAAACTACTGAAGGTGAAATAGCCTAGTAAATAGACATGGGGTTGATGGCAAGGTCCTGCAAAGTTCATGCAACAACTCCACTTATTATATGGGGATTTGACTGTTGTGTGACTGTTGTTGTGTGACTGTTGTTGTGTGACTGTTGTTGTGTGACTGTGGTGTGACTGTTGTTGTGTGATTATGGTGTGATTGTGGTTGTCTGACTGTTGTTGTGTGACTGTGGTCAGGTGAACAATAGATGCAATAAAGTTAATGATACAGCCTGATTGGTGCTTATTTTATTTTCCAGTAGCATCTTTAATGATTACGTTGTCATTGCTGCCTATAGTACCTTATTGTGGGGTCTTGAGACTGAGGAATAAAAATTACCTGGCTAATGCAGTCGGTATAAACTGTACATATTAGGATTGTCTATTTTGCCCGCGACATAAAAAAAAGAAAAAGAAAAAAAGAAACCATTTCCTTAGAGAGGATACGAACCTGTGTCTCCTGAAAGGGAGCATTGTGTTCTAGTCAGAAGCATGACCTATAATTATTCCTATGACTATAGTGATTAAACTATCAGGTGACAGATCATCCTCAACGCGACCGTATTGGAGGTCCTCTGCACTTCCACACAACTAGGAGTGTAGTGGGTCAGTATATCTTTCTGGCGTGGCTGTAAACAGGACAATTCTGCAGACTATGTCCGCTATCTACACACTTGTATTGTGGCTCAACACAGAGACCGAGCTTGTGCATGTGCTTATTCAGTGTGTTATGCCTCGTTCTGAGACGGTTTAGTCTGGTTTGAAAAAGATTTAGGTGATGAAAGAAAGGAGCTAGCTACACTCATGTCATAAAGTGCGACCTAATATGTAAAGCTGAAACGTGGTTATACCTGTTATTGAACTGCTTATCAAAGGTGATTTCACAGTCTACAGTTACGTGTTGATGTGTCATGATTATCTGGCTTCATCATTCAGTGTCTCTCTTCTCTTCTCTTCTCTTCTCTTCTTATCTCTTCCTCTCTCTCTCTCTCTTTCTCTCTCTTTCTCTCTCTCTCTCTCTCTCTCTCTCTCTCTCTCTCTCTCTCTCTCTCTCTCTCTCTCTCTCTCTCGTTGTCTCTTACACATACGAAACCCTATTTAACTTAAGCCTCTTTCAAGCAATTCCACCTTATAAGTCCACTGTCTTATTCTTCCATCTTGTTTCAAAGTCCACTTTATGATAATAAAAATAAAACGCCAGCTCTGTAGTTAGTCTTATGTATTTACCAGCTCAAGACTTGTTCATCATGTTTGTGTGTGTGTTAATATATTATCTTGTTTTTGTTTAATGGCGTGTTACTATTATTTAGATGTATCTTGTTTTTGCTTTCTCAGTCTGATCAAGGTATATATATATTGATAAAGTTATAATGTTACCAATGATTTGCTGCCACATATCTGCAGTGTTTCATGTTAAAATGTGTTATTCAATAAATGTATTTTATGTTACTGCATTTTGATAATCTTACAACAAAATGAAATATACAAATTGCTTATTAGTTACAGTAAATTGATTTTTATTGCTGTGTATAGATATACCTGTTTATTGTAGTGATATACTGGAGAGTAGTTAAGACTACCTGGCCTACATGGTGAGTAGGCAGGTGGACCGCTGAAACCATGGACAGTTGATTGTCTCCTGGCACGGTTTGCTAGTGCATGATCCTCATGTTCGGACTAGTAGGGCCCCATTTTTACTGGGTAGAGTGCTTGATGCAGCACTGAGGTCTGTGCATTTCTTTCTAGATTTTTTTTTCTAGATTTTCTTTCTAGTTCATGTGTGTCTACGTTGGCAGTGTTGTGACAGTTTTCAGAAAATGACGGGCAGCTAGTTGCTGGCACTATGGCGGCTGCCTTATGCGATGATGTGTGTGCGGGCTGCTGTCTTCTGCCACTATGGACTGCACATTCAAGTGAAGAACGGACTTTGGCAATGTGGTCTTGTCGAAGCTACTCTGTCCTTCACGATGGGACAATAGTGAACATTTCGTGTGGTTTTCGCTGGCACAGAAATGGAGAAATTATGGGGCGACTCGTTGTTATAAAGTTGGAACGGAACAGCAACAACAACAACAACAAGGGGTCAAACCCGCAATCTTGGCATCAGCACACCGGAAGTTTAAGTGTGAGCGCTCTTATCTATTCTGACACACTGACCTCGGTAGTGATGATGATGATGATATTGCTACTTTCTAAAAGATGTTGACTAGCTACCCACGTCCTGCACTTTATTATCCATTGTCAGACTAGTAGTAGGCGATCAGAAACAATGGATCTCTTCTGGCACTCTTATCTGCAACATACTTACCTAACTTCACCTCATTGATCTCTTGGATGATCACGCTGATCCTTTCCTTCCACTGTGCTCTATTCCCAGGGACCCTCTTCGTCTCAAAATATCTCCCTCTTACCAATGTCCTTTCACCCCTGTTCCGTAGCTGTTTCCTATGACAGCACCCTTATCTCCTGCCCCGTATCTTTCTTTCCCTCAAGTATTTTCAGTTACAAACCTCCACTTCTCATATTGTGACCAAGTCTAAATAACCTTTTTTGCCACGACGATTAACAGTTTTTATTTCTTTCTTTTAAATTTTCTTCAGTGATTTTAAGCATTTTTTCTCTTTTCTATCTAGCTTATTCTTTGCATCCTACGATAACGTAACATAACATCTCAAATGTTTCTACAAATAGTTTAATTTCATCTATTTTATTGCAGTCCATGTGTTTGAGCCCTATGATACTATAGACCAGATATGAGCATGGTTATCTTTGGTATTGATGTAAACACTTTACAGCGTGCTATTCTGTGTTTCATTTGAATCTTTTGCTAGTTCAGAGGATTGTAGGATTATTCTGAATCGTTTACAGACTGAAATATAATACAGCTAAATGCTTGCCAGGTACGTAATGGGGGAAATCCAGATGTGAAATAAAATTGATCAATAATTTTAAATTATGTTGTCCTTCCGGGCATCTTGTGTTGCATGTTACAGTAATATATCAAACAATACCAATATTGATGTAATCATGAATAATTTATGAATAAATTATGAAAAATAAATGTACTTATTTTTTATACCTGTTTTTCTCTACATAATTTTTGCATCGTATCTCTCTAGATTGTGTCGACCATGCTGTTTTGTATATCAATAGATTGTGTTGACCATCCTGTCTTGTATATCAATAGATTGTGTTGACCATCCTGTCTTGTATATCAACAGATTGTGCCTAAAATTACGCTTTTTATATTACAAGATTGAGTCAATCATTCTGTCTTGTACATCAAAAGATTATATCGACCAGTCTGCGTTGTATATCACCAGACTCTGCCAACTATTCTGCGTTATACTCGTGTATCACCAGAATATGTCGATCATTCTGTGCTGTATATCACCAGACAATGCGTTTTGTCTGCAATGAATGTCTTGTATATCACCCAACTATAGCGGCAATTCTGTTTGTATATCATCAAATTCCCTCCACAATTCTGTCTTGTATCATACCATTCTGTTTCTATGATACTTTCTTGTATCTCACTTGGATGTTCTCGAAGATTTTTTTTTCTAGGTTAATGTTGTCTTTCTCCAATATTGTTTCCAGGACTATGTCTTTATCTCTCTCTCCCTCTCTCTCCCTCCCTCTCTCCCTCCCTCTCTCTCCCTCTCTCTCCCTCCCTCTCTCTCCCTCTCTCTCTCTATCTCTCTCCCTTCCTCTCCCTCCCTCCCTCTCTCTCCCTCTCTCTCTCTCTATCTCTCTCCCTCCCTCACTATCCCGCCTTCTCTCTCCCTCCCTCTCTCTCTCCCTCTCTCTCACTCTGCCTTCCTCTCTCTCCCTCTCTCTCTCTCTCCTCTCTCTCTCTCTCTCTCTCTCTCTTACACTCAATTTCTCTCTTTCACGCCCATATAACCTCATTCATACATACAGCAAGGTACACACATACACTCCTTCCCATACACACATGCTCTCTCTCTCCCTCCCTTTCTCTCTCTCTCTCTCTCTCTCTCTCTCTCTCTCTCTCTCTCTCT
>JACEFZ010027935.1:0-5000 GCA_014155875.1 Cepaea nemoralis
TTTCTGTATTTGGTCTAACTTTTGCCAATTTGGTTGACAATTTTCCTACTTTTCATAAGTTTGGCTGATCTATTTTAAGTTTAGTTGAAACATTACTCTCTCTGGACGATATTGTTTCACATTTGGTTAACAATGTTTCCTACTTTTCATAAGTTTGGCCAAGATATTTATAATTTTGACCGCTATTTTTTCCCGTTTTGGTTAACACAGTTTCTTATTTGAATGTTGAAGTGGTACATAGAAGCTGTAGTTTTGTCTGGCTGTGAAGTGTGACACTGAGCAGACAAGTTTGAGAACAAATATTGGTCTTGGAAATGGGAAACAAAGACCCGTATAGACACAAGGGGAGAGAGAGAGAGAGAGAGAGAGAGAGAGAGAGAGAGAGAGAGAGAGAGAGAGAGAGAGAGAGAGATTAGATTTTGATTTACCGATCTAAAATCGTATGATGTTAATGTTCGAGCACTTATCTAGCTACGTATCTACTCACCCACCCCTTAACATCTAATTTCACTAAGCCATACCACTACAACCAATAAGACAGGTCATCTGTACTTTTAAAAGGTTTTCATTTGTACCCGTATGCTAATAGTGTATATAACACTCACCCTCTACATATCACTAATAACCACTATCCACCCCTGACAACGAATAACATTATCCCGTACCAACTACAACCACTAATACCGATCATCTTTACTTTTTAAGATTTTTATTTATAACCCGTATGATAATACTGTATATACCACTACGGTCCCTCTAACTAGCACTAATAACCTCTACCCACTCTTTATCAACGAATGACACCAAGCCATAACCACAGCAACCAATATTACCGGTCATCTTTACATTTTAATGTTTTCATTTGTAACCATATTATGATTGTGTATGAGCCATTACATCCCTCTATGGATCACTAATAACTGGTATCCACCCCTTGTCACCGAGTTTCACTAAGCCATACCCACAGCAATCGAGTTTCACTAAACCATACCCATTACAACCAATAATACCGGCCATCATTACATTTTAAGGTTTTCATTTGTAACCGTATGATGATAGTGTATAGGCCATTACATCCCTCTATAGATCACTAATAACTGGTATCCATCCCTTATCACCGAGTTTCACTAAGCCATACCCACAGCAATCGAATTTCACTAAGCCATACCCGAGACAATCAATAATATGGACCATCTTTACTTTTTAATGTTTTCATTTGTAACCCGTATGTTTACAGTGTATTGGTCACTAGGCACCCCTACGGATCACTACTAGCCGCTACCCACCCCTTAACAATAAATTTCACTAAGCTATACCAGCTAAAATCATTAATATCGGTCATCTTTACTTTTTAAGGTTTTCATTTGTAACCCGTATGATGATAGTAAAAAAGCCACGGTGACCCTCTACAGACCACTAATAACCACTAACCACCCCTTACCAACGAATTTCACTAAGCTATATCCGCTGCAATCAATATTATCGGCCATTTTTACTTTTTAAGGGTTTCATTTGTAACCTGTGTGATGAAAGTGTATAGACCACTACGACACTCTACAAATCACTAATAGCTGCTACCCACCCCTCACCAACGAATTTCACTAAGCTATACCCGCTAAAATCAATAATATCGATCATCTTTACAATTTAAGGTTTTCATTTGTAACCCTGTGATGATAGTGTTTAAACCCGAACCGCCTAGCCTCACCCCACGCGCCCACCCCCTCGCCACCACCCCGCACCCCGTCGTTATTTATTTTTATTTTTATTTATTTTATTTTATTTTTAATAATTAATTAAAAAATTTTTACACCCACTCAATAGTTATCTGCCCTTAGAAACATAAAATCTTAGAATTATCGCCCTTAGATATGACCTAGATATCACCCCTTACCCCACACAACTTCATGACCGAGGGGGAGTGAAAATCAGCCGAGGTCAAGGTCAATCCGGATTAATCCGGCAAATCATAACCGAATCCCACATTGTATACTACTGAGGTTCGGCCGTGGTCTCCACTGTGATGAAGTCTGCCGAGAACTCAATCTTTGCAGGCTTTTATAATGCAAGCCAGTCACAGCAATTACCCGTGATTGTGGTAGATATCAGCATGCACGTCTTACATTCACACTTTGCACTGCTCGCGAGCATGCTTGGGATGAATGTGTTGCTTTTCTGTCGAGACAGAACCAAAAATCAGCAGCCCCCCATTCTTCAAATCAACGAACAACTGGAATGGACGGGGCATGTGTCTTCACTTTCATAACCATAGCCACACAAAAAGGCATTTCAATGGAAAGCACCCAGACCTCCACGGAAGTAGGTATATGTGATATAGCTTCACTTTGGACACTTAAGAATTGACCACACATGAACGAAGAACATGAAAATCAAGTAAAGCCCGTTTTCATGCATTGAGTTCGTACTGAGTCTATGCTTCTAGTCTGGTATTTGTATAGACTAATCAGCACTGGGTGTGCGATGTGGTCGATATCACGCCGATGTTCTTTGTCCCCCAGCAAATGTCCCGGTCCTATTTTAGGCTGGGTCGACCTTGGAGCTCAGGCAAGTTTACACGTAATGCCAGTCGTGATGATGATTAGAACACGTGACCACCGCAAGCCTGCTACTTACTGCGCCACCATGGCTCCCAAATAAATCAATCGAGACGTACAAATATATTATTGTTGTTTGTTTCCGCTCACTCGCTTTGAACTCAAGCGTAGTTTATCACATGCTACTTCTTCTAGTGATCTGGACTGAGTTGTGCACGTGGGTTATCTTTCCCTATTAACAGTGTCCCTCGCCATCAGGCGAAGCCATTCCGACTTCAGAGGTACTTGTAATTTACGTCCCCGAGTCAAGGGACGAGAAATCAACGTTATCGTCCAACTGACCGATGTAGGGGTTGAACCCGTTACCTCGGCATCAGCACACTGGATGTTTAAGAACGAACGCTATTTCCATTCGGCCATTCTGACCTCCCACGAAAATTTTTAATTTGAAATTGTTCCTGTTTTTCGGCCAAGGCTACAGCCATTATCAAAACAGCAGACGTCTGAGTGAGGACGATCCCAACTACCTGCCACCCAGCCACCTCCTCTTTGGCAACATGTTCAAAGATCACGTGGCCCTCTTTAACCCCAGACTGGCCCATCAGCAGCAACTGTCGCAAGACCAACAGCACCTTCATCATGCAGAGGGCGCGGATTATGGAGTCGCTTGCGATTGCTCCAGGTGCGACGCGGACAGTAGCTTCTTAGGGGTGTGTATTTTGGTGTACCTATCTTGTTCTATGGGTTATTTTTTGTTTACATTCTTTCTGTCTGCCTTTTTGTTGTCTTCTTCTTTATCTCTCTTCATTTGGTCGGCTGGTCTGTCTGTCTGATAAATTGCATCTTATCTCTTCTTCATAGTTTTTGTTTTTTCGGCTCATACATCTGATTTTCATTTGTCGGTATATGCATGAGTGTCTCGTTCTCTATTTTGTACTCTGTCTCTGTCTCTGTCTCTGTCTCTCTCTCTCTCTCTCTCTCTCTCTCTCTCTCTCTCTCTCTCTCTCTCTCTCTCTCTCTCTCTCTCTTGTTTTCTTTCATTCTGGCTTGCTTTTCTCTCCTTATAATAATAATTTCTGCCCGAATATTGTTAATTGCCAGTAGTGGTTTGTGCTCAATATTTAAAATTCAAATCCCGAAATAACCATATTAATCAATTTGATTATTGCTCATTGGATTTAGGAGGCCTGGTGTTCCTTGCCAGTGAGAAGTCCTGATCGTTTCGGGTCCACATCGATTGACGGACGTCAGTCGCGGCGATTGGGGAATCTTGAGCATAGCCTACGATGGGTGACGTTGTGATATTCTGTTATGATAATTTGGCCGTGCGTCCAATGTGTGCCGCGTGGTTACACACCCGCTTCACACGCCAGTGATCCGGGGCTTGTTTCCGGATCCCGTCAGGGATATGCACTACTGACGAGCTCAAACGAGGGCGAAACTCGAGTATAGTGCTTCCATATTGACGTGGATAGGCCTTGGGTTCATACCAGAATACGATCAGCGTTGCCAGTAGTGGGTGTGCTCAATATTTAGAATATTGTTTCGTTGTTTCTGGCATAAAACGGCTTCTCAGAGTATACTTCGGAAAGTGAAAAACTGGTATGTTCCGGGTGGAGAGGCTAGCTTAGGGAATACCATGGATTTTCTATCCAAGACATAATGATACAGGTTGCGGGGCCATAAACAGGACGAAAGATTAGCAGCTGCTGCCCCTATCAGCGGGGAGCTACTTTATGATTAAGGTGATGTGGCCGCAGGTTCTCTGGAATCGGGTGGAGATTGCAGTTAAATAAACGTAATATCCATACCTGCGTTGACTGGCTCAAGGGAGTGAGTATATCATCTGGACGATACTCAAGACGTAGAGGAGAAGCCAGACTGGCTTTTAATCAAATCGCTGCTGGAATAATCAACATAGAAAATCCTCAGTGGTTTTTTAAGAAGGTGGCGGAGCATGTGGGGAAATGTCCTGATTGCAGTACTGTCGATTGTTAAATTCAGTACTCAATATTCTGGCATATGTGTATGTTTTCCCTTGCTTTCTACCTCGGCGGTGTACTTGTGTCTTTTCATTCTGTCCATTATTTTATTAATTCTTTGTGTTTTTTTTTTTTTTTGCCGTACTCCCTGGTCTAGAGGTTACACGACTTTCTTCGTAATCTCGTATACTCTCGTAAGTAACGTGACGTTGCGCGAGAATTGGTAGCAGTTCTCTTCGCGTCAGCAACTTACGGGGTATGTGAGCCGGTCGCCCAGAAAGCAAAGGCACACTATTGAGCGTAATCTTGCCAAGAAATCAACAATCAGCTGAAAGATGCTGATGTTGACAGCGATGTCCAGTAAAGGATATGTGAACCAAACAACAAAATACACACACAAAAATCCATCAATTAGACGTTCTTTTTTTTTTTTTTTCTTTCTACGTAATTTTATTGGTTGATT